>CABHPQ010126189.1:0-35095 GCA_902168405.1 Peromyscus aztecus | reverse complement strand
TAAAAAAAAAAAAAAAAAAAAAAAAAAAAAAAAAAAAAAAAAAAGAAAGAAAGAGAGAGAGAGAAAGAAAGAAAGAAAATAAATAAAAATAAGAAAATAAGAAAAAAAGGATAATGCAAGCAAAAGATTAAAACTGAGAAAATTCCTGAAAGAAGACTATGCCATTCTTTCAATCATTTCACCTTGACATGTAAGCAAATTATTCGCCTACACTTGCAAATAGATTTAGTATACTAAATTTTCAATCAAGATAATGAAGGGTGGACAGTGGCCAACTTCCCTTGAATATTATTGTGCACATATTCAGGTTATCAGAATTTGAGCAGCATTTGTCTTTCTATTGCATGATGCAGATAGACAAAATTATTTATCCAAATACATTTTTTTCAAGCCAACTCTATCAATTTCAGGTTGTTTTCATTCTCTTGAAGTTCTTTGATGACTTCTTGTAGACAGGATTCCTTGGCAAGCAAAGGCAATCTGGTTAATTGATTATTTATGAAGAAAGTAGTAAGTAGTCCACTTTGTATTTTGAAAAGATGGAGAATCTAATTGGAAAAGGAGCTACAGAGAGAAGTTTGGCAGTGGCTAGAATACTCACTATTTAATCTATTTGTGTTTTGTAAGGAAAATTTTGTTGTGACAGTTTCTGCACTCCACATAGACCATCATGCACTTCTAGCTACCTTTACATTAATCACCACCATTCTATCCCTATCCATTGTATATTTTCTATGTTGAAGCTTTTTAATCCTTGGTGATAGTCTTCAGGATTTTTTGCCATGTTATGCTCTCTTTCCTAAATGTACTAAAATCAAATTCGCAGTTGATGGTAGATGAAACTGATTAGGACATCTAGGTCAGATCTCAGATTAGCTATAAGGGAAGCTGAAAATTTAACCTAAGAAAAATGGATTTTTCATTTATTGATACTCAATATATGCAAAATAACTCATACATGAGAAGGATTATTGGCTGTTGGATAACTAAAAACTAAATATTTACTGCATGCTTAATGAATGTTTCATTTCTTCAAAGAGTTAATGGGATTGACTGGTCAATCAAGTACATTAAAATGCCAAAGTTTTTAATTTTATCTGTAGACACTATAAATAATAGAAATGATCACATAAATGTTGACTTTAATGTTAGATTGAAACTATGACCTCATATTTATTGCTGTAAATTTCTCTTCCAATGTAAAATTGAAAATATAAGAATTTATTCCTTATGAGTGAATCTGGAAAAGCATTTATGAAATGACAAGGTCTAGGTTAAGTATGTGCTCTATGGACATGAAAACATGAAAGTAATGAGCCCGTAGGAGACATGAGGTTCTGACCTGCAGTTGAGCATGCTATTGTCTGCTGAGTTAACTCTCTGTATAAGCTATCAAACTCTCCTTTTCCTGGAATACCATATAAACTTTCTATAGAAAAATGAGTAGTTCTTAAGCTAGACTATTATTAAAGCACTTATAGCAAGCTTATAGATCCCATAATAGGAAAACTATCATTATGAGAATCATTCAGTCAGAAGATGGAGGATACACTTAATGGGGGCCTTGAAGTCTAGCATTCTCTCCTTGTAATATGAAACCTCCCTGGTGTTCCAGAACACATTATCCACCCTGGATGGAGAAGTTTCAATTATTTTCATTCTGCAACTACATTTATACTAAGTTTACTCTCCCACCAATTTTCATTTATAATTCCACAATGATAAATCAAATACCCACCAACAGGAGCAGACCTTCACTCCTCCTAGGAGCTGAGTAACCTGTGTGTGTCACCTAAGCACATGGTCCTTTTTCCTATATGTAGCACCTCTACAGAGCCACAGCAAGCTTTCATTCATCAGAAGCTGAGGAAACTGTCACTTGATGCTGTGACACTTCTCAAACTGCATTTATACTAAGGAATAAGATCACTTTTCTCCATTCCTGGGCTGTACAGCTTCTAACAAAGCTTTCGCCTAGGCTATTTTATGCATAAAGAAAGGTTCTGAAGGAGTTAGGGCAACACTAAAGGTGATTGATTGCAATAGGTAGAAATCTTACTGGGAAAACGCGTGCCATCTTTGCATTTTAGAGTATTGTATCTAATGGCCTTAAAAACTCAAAAGCCAGCTATTATTCCCAGAAAGAAATGTGTGGGCCCCAACACCCCACTATGAGTGTCTGCCGCCTTGCTTGCTGACCTTGACCAGATGTCCTCCCTATGTTGATTCCCTGCTGGTTTCTTACTGGCTTTTTCTCACCTCCCGATCACCGGAGATTCTTCACCGGAGGTTCTTTGTTCGTGTATCCTGCATTTGGCGTAAACAACTCAGGTGCAAGAATGTTAAGCATTTGGTAGCGAACTTCTGCCCTCCGGGGATCCTCCATTGTCCTGTGAGTCTGTACTTAAGGCTTCTTCCCTCTTTCAATAAACGGCATTCGGCTTTCCGCTGAGGCGAGTGACCTGCTGTCTTTGTCTCTGTTTTTCAATCCACAGCCCCTCGCTCGGACATGGTGGCTCGGACATGGTGAATGGGTGGTGGTAGCGCGGGCGTTACACACTACAGAAATGCTAATTCTTCATTGTGGCACTTTTCAGTAATGTTACAATTGAGTGTCCAGGCCACACTTGAACTTTCAGTGTGCTGAATAATGGCAAATTGATACACAAAGAAAATGATCAAATTCCTCAACCAACTCTTTCAGTTTGAACTATACATAGTGATATCTCAACCAAGAGGAAAGAAACGCTCTTTATAGAAGATCTATGAATTAATGAAAAGCAATAGTGTGAGTACAGCAGAATTTGAAAATCTGAGAAAAGCAGAGAAAATGTTTTTATCAATAACAAACAGCAAAGAACAAAAGGGGGAAAAAAAATCTAGGCAACACTTACTTCCTGGTAGAAATAGCACCATATTGCCAAGTCTAGTCAAGGCTAAATTTAACAGTAACAAGGCACAGGAAACAAAACAAAACAAAACAAAACAAAAAAAACATAATAGACCCCTCCCCCCAGAGATGTACTTACAGAAACATTGAATATTCAGTAAATAGATGATAGAGGGAGGGAGGGAAGAAAAGAATCTTTATAGATACAAAATAACTTAAACATTTTTATTCAACCCATTGCCATATGTATAACTTATCACAGATCTGTATTTACAGAATCTTTTAAAACTTACAAATAAGGATATTTGAAAATTATCAACACATTTGTTGCTATTTAATATTTATTTTTGTTCATAGTAAACAGCTCTATTTTGGTTGAGTCTTGAAGTGCCATCTCTTATTTATCCAGATCAATTACTCAGTAATTAAATGAAAATTTGTGCTTGTTATATTTTGAGTTACATTAAAATAAATAAAAAATAAAGTAGTGGTGGTAGGGAAATTAAAGTAATTGGAACCTAGGATAATAGAATTTCATTACATATTTGTAGTTTTTGATCCACAATGAAAACAAATGTAGGTACACTTTTGGAGAAAAAAATCAATAAAACAGAGAAAAAAATCTTGAAACTTTTGATTTTTTTAAATTATAATCAAGCACATTATTGTATTCTATTTTTCCTTTTATTAAAAATAGATCCCATTCTCACATAATGCACCCTGATTACTATAAACCCTCTCTTTAGTCATTCCAGTTCCCCTCCACACCCTCTCCCATCCAGATCCATTCCCTTTCTGTCCCTTTTTAGACTTGTAAAAGATAATAATAAAATATAGTAAAATAAAATATAGAACCCAAACTATCACTTTGGAGTTTGACAGGACAAAATAATAGAAGGAAAAGAGCCCAAGAGAAGGCACAAGAATCAGGGACTGACTCATCCACACACTGAGGAGTCCCATAAGAATGTTAAAGTAGAAGCCATACATACCTATATAGAAGCCCTGATGCAGACTTGTGCAAGTCCTGTGCATGCTGCTTCAGTCTCTGTGAGTTCATATGAGCTTTGCTCATATTGATTTAGAGAGCCTTGTTTTCTTTCTGTCCTCTGCTGGCTCTTAAACTCATTCTGCCTCCTCTTCCACAAGATTCCCTGAACTCTGAGGTGAGGAATTTGATGGTGACATTGCATTTAGGGATGAGTGTTCCAAGGTCCCTCACTCTCTGAATAATATCTGGCTGTGGGTCTTTGTATTTGTTCCCATCTGCTTCAGGAGGAAGCTTCTCTGATGATGACTGAGCAAAGCACTCATCTATGAGTACATCAGAATGTCATTAAGAGTCATTTATCACTAAATTTTCTTTATACCAGTAGTGCTTGGTTTTACTGTAAGTCCCAGGGCTATCTAGTCTCTGGTTCTTCATTACCCAAACAATGTCCCCATATGGGTTCATTATTATGGAGTAGGCCTTAGGTCAAACCAGATATTGACTGGTTACTCTGACAAGCATTATGCCACACTTGCCCTAGCATGTCTTTCAGGCAGGAAGCTATTGTAAATCAAAGTGTTTATATCTGACTTGATGTTTGTGTTTCTCTTTTGGTAGCATGCAGAGTACCTTCTTGTACCAAGGTGCAAATACAGCGGGCTGAAGGTTCTGTGTAGGCACCAGCTCAACTTCCTGTTCATTGAGTTTTGTAGATGTTGTCTGGGGCCTTGCTGTTAGTTTGTGGGAAGCAACCTATTGTCTTGGCAATAGCCTGTGTTGTTTGAGCATTCTTATGGGTCCCTTTTGGCCAATAGCTCAATTAGATGTAATCCATTCCCGGTACTAGAGACTTCATTTGGTGACAAGAGATGGCCAGATCAGACTCTGTCTCCCCCATTATTTGGTGATTACATTTAGATAGCCTTCATATATGTATATATTTTAAGAAGTGTAGGGCCCTAGATCCCCATATTTGAGTAAACTGTTTGCCTGCTTGCTGACCTTGACCAGATGTCCTCCCTATGTTGATTCCCTGCTGGCTTCCTTCTCACCTCCTGATCACCAGAGGCTCTTCACCGGTGGGGAGGTTCTTTGTTCCTGTATCCTGCATTTGGTGTAAACAGCTTAGATGCAAGAATGTAGAACATTGGGTAGCAAACTTCTGCCCTCTGGGGATCTTCCATTGTGCTGTAAGCCTGTATTTAAGGTTCCTCCCTCCTTCAATAAACGACATTTGGCATTCAGCATTCAGCTGTGGCAAATGACTCACTGTCTTGTCTCTTGTCTATTTTTTTCAATCCACAGCCCCTCGCTCCGACATGGTGAATGGGTTACGGTAACGCAGGCGTTATCGCTACAAAGAAGCTCCTGCTGTATTAGGTTTCCATACTACCACAGAAATGTCTGTTAATTTTTGCTGTCTCTCCCCATATTCCCTCCCTCAAACCCCTCTATTCTCTCCATCCCCACTTGATTCTATCATTGAGTCCCACAATCCATCCATAATTATCTATTCTATTTCACTTACCTAATGAGTTAATTTATACCCTCTAGTCTCTTACTCTATACCTAAACTGTGGTTATATGGATTGTTGCTTGGTTATCATTAACTTAACAGCTGATGGCCACATATATGTGAATATGTACCATATTTGTCTTTCTGTGCCTGGGATATCTCACTCAGGATAATTTTTCTAGTTCCATCAACTTACCTGTGAATTTCATGATTTCATTTTTCTTATTTTGATGGCTACATAATACTCCATTGTCTAAATGTATGACATTTTCTTTATCCATCCTTCTGTTGAGGGGCATGTAAATTGTTTCCAATATCTGTCTATTATGAATAGAGCAGCAATAAACACAGTTGAACAAGTATCTTCATGGTAGAATAAAATATCATTTTGGCATATGCCCAGAGTAGTATAGCTGAATCTTGAGGTAGATTAATTTCCTTCTTCTTGAGAAACTGCCACTCTGATTTCCAGAGTGAATGTACAGGTTTGTATTCCCTGCAGCAATGGATGGGTGTTTCCTTTACTCCACACCATTACCAGCATGCTTGTCACTTGTATTATTGATCTTAGCCATTCTGATGGGTGTAAAATGGAATTTCAAAGTAGTTTAGATTTGGATTTTCCTGAGGGCTAAGAATGTTGAACATTGATTTTCCTCTATTGAGAACTTCTTTATGAAGGCACTTAGTGCTATAACTTGTCCCTTAGAAGCACTTTTATTGTGTCCCATAAGTTTGGGTATGTTGTATGTCATTTTTATCAATTCTAGAAAGTCTTTGAGGGGTTGGGGATTTAGCTCAGTGGTAGAACACTTGCCTAGAAAGCACAAGACCCTGGGTTCGGTCCTCAGCTCCGGAAAAAAAAAGAAAGTCTTTGATTTCTTTCTTAATTTCTATCTTGACACATTTTTCAGTCAGAAGAGTGTTGTTCAGTTTCCATGAGTTTGTAAGTCTTCTTCTGTTTTTCTTGTTGTTGACAGCCAGCATTAATTATGGTGGTCTGATAGGATTCAGGGTGTTAACTCAATTTTCTTGTATCTGTTGAGACTTGCTTTTGTGTCCAAGAATGTGGTCAATTTTAAAGAAAGTTCCATGGGGTGATGAAAAAAGGTATATTCTTTTGTGTTTAGGTCAAATATTCTGTAAATATTTGTTAGGTCCATTTGGTTTATAACCTCGGTTGGCTCCAGCATTTCTCTGTTTAGTTTTCATCAGGATGACCTCACTATTAGTGAGAGTGGGGTACTGAAGCTCACTGCTATTAGTGGATAAGGTTCAAAATGTAGGTTAGGCTATAGTAGTGTTTCTTTTAAAAGCCTGGATGGCCCTCGTGTTTGGTGCACAGATGTTAGAATTATAATGTCTTCTTGGTGGATTTTTCTTTGGTATATATATATGTGTGTGTGTGTGTGTGTGTGTGTGTGTGTGTGTGTGTGTGTGTGTATGTGTGTGTGTGTATACATATATATACATATATATATATATATGTATATAGTGTCCTTCACTATCTCTTCTGATTAGTTTTGGTTTGAAGTCTATTTTGTCAGATATTAAAATGGCTACACCAGCTTGTTTCTTAGATTCATTTGCTTGGAATATCTTTTTCCATCTTTTACCCTGAGGTGATGTCTACTTGGATGAAACAGAGGGATGGATACTGTTTTTGCACCCATTCTGTTAGTCTGTGTTTTCATAGGGGAATTGAGACCATTGACTTTAAGACTTATTAATGACTTGTGATGGTTAATTTCTCTTATTCTGCTGTTTTTTTTTTTTTTGTGTGTGTGTGTGTGTGTTTCCAATATTTTGTTTTTGATGGTCTGGTATAATATATTCCCTGTATCTTCTTTGATTTAGTTAATATGTTTATGTTGGAGTTTACCTTCTAGCACCTTTTGTAAGCCTGGATTTGGAGATAGATTAAATTTGTTTAAATTTATCATGCAATGTCTTATTTTTCCATCTATTGTGACCGAAAGCTTTCCTGTGTATGGGAGTCTAGGCTGACATCTAGGGTCTCTTAGAGTCTGTAGCACATTTGTCCAGGCCACTCTGGCTTTTCGAGTCTCTATTAAGAAGTCAGGTATGAATGTTGAGCAATTCCTTAAATGTCTTTCAGCCACTAACTACAACTGTTCATAAAACTCAAGAAAGCCTTCACAAGTTTATATTTACTAAAAAGACTATATTATTAATATAATACAGTATACATTGTATACTCCATAATATACTACATATGACATCATATTCTCCATGTTAATATTACAAAGGAAACTAATATCTGGTGAAAACTCACTGTAAGTTAGTTGTCTAAAGTACCGGCATTACAAACACCTTACATCTCACTTGAGCTTGTACATGGCATATGTATGCTGTCATAGTCTCTATGAGTTCATACAGCCATGTGCCCTGTTGTGCCTGGGAAATAATGTTTCTTTAAATGTTTCCACCATCTCTGGATCTTACAGTCTTTCTTCTGCCCTCTCTTCTGCATAGATCCTTGAGCCAAACAAAATCTCAGCATGGAGGAGGGGAAGTAGGCAAGAATGTCAACCTATATCCATGAATATCCATGAAGCCATTCAAAATATGTAGTTGCTGGGAGAGAGAAAATAAGTTTTCTTTAGAGGAGTATATCAACCACACTCCAGGACAGATCTCATGCCCAGGAGTGGTTGACCAACACAAAATGGACTCCATTTTTTGGTGGCTTTCTCTCTCTCTCTCTCTCTCTCTCTCTCTCTCTCTCTCTCTCTCTCCATCTCTCCCACCCTCCTTCCCTCTCTCTCCCCTCATTCCTTCCTATCTTCCTTCTTTTCTCTCCTTTCTTTCTTAAGAGAGAAAATGTACATGAACTTTGATGGGTAGGGAGAGGGAAAGGATCTGGGAGGAATGGAAGAGAAGAAAGAATATGATAAAATATATTACATAAAATTTTCAAAGAATAAATAAATGAGAGAAAGGAAGAAGGAAGAAGCTTTAAGTTTCATGGAGTAGACTTGTTCCTTCCTCCTAGAAATGCACCCAGAAATCCTTCCAATCCGAGAGTTTGCAAACTGTATCACATCATCAAGACTTATACAACAATGTCACATACATTTTTAATTCACTATCCATTCCCTCTATTGTCTGAAGTTTGGGGATAAGACTGACTATCTAAGGTCTTAGTTATGGGTTATTCTCCCATCTTCTAAGAATCGCCTTGTAGGAAAAATCCACTACAATCATCAGTCCTTTGCCTTGACCTTAGGAATGCTGTAGAAATGGTCCTCTGCCATCATATCTCAGGAAATTAAGAGTATTAGAAACTCCATTATCAGAAGCCAGAATCAAAGAAGAGATAGCAGGGAAAAAAAGGAAAAAAGAATGCTCTTATCTTCAAGATCATTCAGGAAATTAGAACTCTGGGTGCACTGCGTCAGGTGCCTGGGCTAAAGGCAAATATCCCTGTCTTGTAATGTTACACCTTAGCTACCATCTGTAGCTTCAAACAGGCATTAGCTGATGTGTGTCTACTGACAGAGGGCATGAGAAGGATTTTGCTTACAGTTCTGAGCATTCTCTGAGAAGCTCCCATGTATGAACCAAAGCATTGGTAACAGCTTCATGTCGTGGTACACTAAGCAGAGATGCTATTTGTCTTTTTTGCATCCTAACACTGCCTTCATGTGTGTTTGAATTTATGAAAATTGTTCAAGTCTATTCTATAATATAATGATTGTTTTCTGTGTACTGCACTTGTAATCATATTCAATAAGATACTAAAATAAAACTAAGGGCAGGAAAATGTACAGAAAAATATGTCTTTCTTTCAGTTTTGAACAAGAAAATTCAGTCAGTTCTAAGGCAAGGCAACTAAGGCTGATCACAAATAAATTCAGATCTGCATTATTTATAGATGCCTAACCCACAGCTCCACCGATTAAGAGATGGGTTTTAGATTAACCTAATGCTAAATGAAAGGTGATGATAGATTTCTGTCATGTGAACTGAAACATTACTTGGTTCATATTCAATTTGAGCTTTGATGGAAATTTGGAGAATTCTATCAAGGTCTGTACCTGAATTAGGAATTGTGAGATATGTTGAGGGCCACATTTTCTTATTCTCTTCAATTTGGTAAGTAATAACTCAGCTTCATTGGTAGTGGCATCTTAAGATAGAAGCTGTAAACCTGATGCATGAAAGAATTACTGGGAAAGAAATATGAGCCTTGTTTTCTGACCTGAGGATCAGAGAGTGGACATGGAAAAAAAATCACAGGTAGACTTCTGCTTTGAAAGAAAGTTAGGCAAGAGAGCATGTATGGGGAGGAATTAGGGCTTGCTGTATTTGAAATATAGGGTCATTACAGTTAAAGTAGTGGAGAGTCTAAAATATATGTGATGCTATATCAACAAATATATTGATAAGAAAGAGAAACACAGAATAATTTTTGTATTTATGTTTTGGAGAAACCTACTTTATTTATTATATGAAGAATTATTTTTCATTACATTAGCAAATCATTCAAAAGTTTGAAGAATTAATTTAATTAATCCTAGTTCATCAAAAATAAATTCTGTCCACCAGCACCCAACTGGACTAAGAGATCCTTTGTCCAGTGACTGATGGAGGTAGATGCAGAGATCCACAGCCAGGCACCAGGCTGAGCTCCGGGAATCCAGTCGATGAGAGAGAGGAGAGATACTGCAGTTGGGGAACGTTAAGATCATGATGGAAGGATGTACAGAGATGACCAGCCACACTAGTGGAAGCCCATGAACTGTGGACTGGCGGATGTGGAGCCCCCATGGGACTGGACTAGGCCCTCTGGATATGGAAGATGGTTGTTTGGTTGGAACTGTGTGGGGGGCACCCAGGCAGGGGGATAGGGATCCGTCCCTGGTGCATGGACAGGCTTCTGGAACATGGTGCCTGTGGTTTGATGCCTTGCACAGCTTTGGTGCAGTGGGAAGGGGCTTGGACCTGCCTAGGCTCAGTGTGCCGGGCTCTGCTGACTCCCCATGGGAGACTTCGATTTGGGGGATATGGGGATGTGAGGTGGTTTGGGAGAGAGGGCTGGGGGATGGGAGGAGGTGGAATCTGTGGGTGGGTGGTATGTGGAGTGAGTAGAAAATTTCTTAATAAAGAAAAATGAAAAAAATTCTGTATATGAAATATTCTAGTTAAATATAGCATTGGGCTTCTTGTCTACTCTATTTCTAATTAAAAATTGACATTCTGTGTCTGTATATAGCATGTAAATCTGTGTGTAGGGTGTGTGTGTATGCAGTGTGTGTGTATGATGCATATGGTGTGTGTGTGTATATGTAACGTGTGTGTGTGGTGCATGTATGGTGTGTGTGTGTATGTGTGTGTGGTGCATGTATGGTGTGTGTGTGTATGATGTGTCTGCATGTATGTGTATGATAGGTAGGTGTATGGCATGTATGATGACTGTGTGTGTATGGTATGTGTGTATTGTGTGTGGGTGCATGGTATGTATAATGAGTGTGTGTATGGTTTGTATGGTATGTGTGCATGTGTATGGTGTGTGTGTGAGTATGGTATGTTTGTATATGGTGTGTGTGTGTGTGTGTATGGTGGCTGTGTGTATGGTGTGTATGGTGGCTGTGTGTATGGTGTGTATGATGAGCATGTGTGTGTATGGTATGCATGTATGGTGTATGTGTGGTGTGTGGGTACATGGTGTGTATAATGAGTGGTGTGCATGTTGTGTATGGTGTGTATAGTGTATGTGAGTGAAAGGGGCACTAATCTTTTGTGCACATGTGGAGTTGGAATGCTTCTTTCACGTTGTCATTTCCCCTGTGCTGTGTGCTTCAGGCTGACTGGATCACAAGCTCCTTGAAAATTCTTGTTTCTCATCCTCCCATTTCAATGTAGGGTGCTAAGATTATAGACCCACTGAACTGCATCTGGCATTTCACACAGGTTCCAGAAATCTACTGGATAGTTGTTCATCTTGCCTTGTTATTCAATTCAATATTCCAAATGGAGACGTGTGTATGGTTTCAGGGAAAGTAAATCTGCATGCATCTTACTTTTATACATGTAGATGTGGCTTCTAAAACAAAAATGGGTCGTTGTTATTTGCAAATGCCAAGGAAAACAGTGTATTCTGAAGATGTTTTCTTTGTTAATACTCATATTCAATCTATGTTTAACTACTGCATGTCCTCAAAAATTATACATATGTATAATTGAGTCAATACCATCTCAAAAATACTATTGTAAATAATGATAAAAATAAATTGTCATGATATAAAAGAAGTTTGTCTACATGTTAATATTATGAGCTCTTGAGAAATATTTTACCTACAAAAATAGAGATAATCAGCACCTACATCAAAGTGTTACTTTGAGAATTAAATTACATATTACATATAAATATAATAAAAAGCACTAAGCATTGAGCTTGACACATACTAAATTGCTTAGTATGTTAAAATACGTTCATATGTTGAAATGTTTAAGCAAAAAATTTCAAATTAAAAAGCTCTATTTTTTAAAAGGTTAAAAGATTCTTTTGTCCCATATCAGAAGAGCCCTCTGGTATGGGACAGAAAAAAACCAATATTTTTATTTAAAACAGGTTAATTATAAATGCAATCTCTTTCTAAAAAAGAAAAGGGGATATGATATAGATATATAGAATATAGAGATGATAAGACAAAAGGGTAGATTAATGAATCTACTTTTAAAGAGCAACAACTTGTTTAAAATGTTTTACATTGGTATAGATTTTAGTTTATGTTTAAAATGTTTTACATTGATATAAATTTTAGTTTATTGATACAAACTTAAAGTTGATTTTGTTATACTGTGTGTATATTTCTACTTTTGTTTGAGGTATTATGTTTATGTAACTCATTTAAAATTGTAATGGATAATTAAGAAATAGATTAATAATTAGTCATCTATGATAATCATATTTGTAGCCATGTTAGTTAAGTCTTCTAGGTATACATAGATATATTTCAGATAGATAGGTAATCTTCAAATACTTCAAAGACCTACAGAATATGGCATTTAAAATATTTTAAAAATTTAGACGTTCTGGACAGTGAGACACGTCTGCTCCTGGCAACACTGGATTTACTTTGGAGAGGAGGATGGGCATCGAAGACACTCCATATGGAGTTTATCTTCACCTTGGCAAAGATAGCCATTCGGGCAAGAAACTGTTCTTGCCTAGACTGCTTGATCGACTGGACATGCAAGACCCATGGAAAGATGACCACTAAATTTTCCTTGACAAGATGGTCCTTCAGGTTCCTGCTTTGCAGAGAAAAATGCCAGACATTCTACAGGACACTGAAAAAAAATGACAAAGAGACTCTAGCCCTGTGAGCCTAAGACAGATGCCCCAACTTTGCAAAGGAACATTAGGTGACTGTCCAGGCTGTCAGCTGTCTCTGTCTACCCTGCAAGACTCCCTAAAGATGCTTACATCCTTCTCCCATTTCTCAGGTAATATTATATCCTTCTGAGGTCTTTGATGTAGTTGAAGACTAGATACTTACAATTTTCCTTAGTTATGATAAAAGATAAGTTAGATATAAAACCTTAAACTCACAAATATAAGATAGATAGGATATCTTCTTTAATATTGTAACTGTAATTCTTGCTCGATAATTGTTTTGTTATGTGTAATTTTACTATGTTAAAGTTAAAACCTTCCTTTTTGAAAAAGAAGAAAAGGGGAAGCGCTGTGGGATTTTCTGTATGACAAATATGTTAATAAATAAGCATTGATTGGCCAGTAGCCAGACAGGAAGTATAGGTGGGACTAACAGAGAGGAGAATTGAGGGAACAGGAAGGTGGAGCAGGAGACTCTGCCAGCCACCGCCAGGACAAGCAGCATGTAAAGATGCCAGTAAGCCACGAGCCACGTGACAGATTTATAGAAATGGGTTAGCTTAAGATATAAGAACAGTTAGCAAGAAGCCTGCCACGGCCATACAGTTTATAAGTAAAAAAAAAAAAAAAATATATTATAAAAATATAAAAATAAAATAAAATAAAATATAATGACATTTTTCTTTTGCCTTTCCCCAGTATTCAATGATACCATGTTCTTTTAAAAATGTTTTATTATGTATTTATGCTTCACATATAGTATAATATAATGTATACTTTAGAAAATGTACCATTCACTTATATGTGCCTTACTACCTAAAGAAAGCATGAGTTATTAAATTACACACCTAGTTTTTTATTCCAACTTTAATGATCATTTATGTTTGAAAAGTTTTATTTGTCAATAGTGAGCCTGCTGATACTTCTATCAGTCATGTGATAATTTCTTTTAGGAGTAGTTTTCTTTGATTTTTATAGACACAATTTACTCAGTAGTTTTCTTGCCAAATTTGAGTATTGTAAAAAGCTTAAAATAATCTTGTCAGTTTAAATATTACTTTAATTTTTTGCTGACTTTAACTATTTCTGAAGTCTATAATATAAGGGAAACATCTAGTTTTAATTCTTTTCCAAATGGATGACCAGTTACTTCTAAGTCATGACTGAGTCCTTTTCCCATGGATTCTCGCCAGTAACTGTGATAGATACCTGTACACATAAGGTTTTCCTCCAGGACTTTCTGATTGGCCACTGATATTAAAAATATTTATCTTTTTTAAACATTTTATTGATCATTTGTGGGTTTCACATTATGCACTCCAACCCCACTCATATCCCTGTCTCCCCACTTCTGCCCTCTGCCCTTACAAGCTCCCCAAAAGACAAAATTTAAAAATAAAACCAAAAAACAAAACAAAAATCTTAGGGTGGAAGCTGTAGTGTGGCTCAATGAGTTAAACAGTCTACCCTATAATCCACATATCTTTACTTGTAAGTGTTCATGGCAATGAGTCATTGGTCTGGTTCAAAACCTCTGGCTTCTGCTACAACCCTCAATACTGGGCGCTCACTGGGATTCCTCTTGGATATCCTATTCTTGCTTTGATTCATGGAGATCTTGTAGCTTTGGATCTGCAGGTCCAGCTCCTTCACATGCTCCAACAGTTTATAGATGAGGTGGTTGTTGGGGTAGACTACCTCATAGTCCTGGTTGTAGGCCTGGGTGGTAGCTGGTGTTCAGGCCACCATCCTTCCCTTATCATCAACACCAGGGCGAGCTCTCCAACACTGCCTCAGCTAGCTCACTCAATGAAGCAGACAACAAGGAGCAGGGCCAGTTCTCCTCTTCTCACACCCCCAGGCCAGGTTCTACTGTTTTGCCCAGGGGAAATGCAGGCCCGTTCTCTGGATGGCTGCATCTACTGCCGGAATGAGGACATTTCAGTTTCAAACTGTAGCATAAAGATTTCCAGTCAATGGTATTTCTGAAATCAATTATTTTTCCAAAATAGTCTATGGTGATATTTTCTTTTGTACTAAAATGTTATTTGTATGTTAATAAATAAAGTTGCCTGGGGGTCAGAGCTATTACCAAGCCATATGAAAGCAGGGTGGTGGTGGCATACGCTTGTAGTCCCAGCACTTGGTAGGCAGAGTTAGGTAAGTCTCTATGTGTTCAGGGATACAGCCAGCATTGGATACACATGCCTTTAATCTCAATACCAACCATGGAACACCTGGAGGTCTATACAGACAGGTCGTGATGAAGTGGTCATGTGGTTGGGTTCACAACCAATGAGAAGGCAGAACAGAAACTCTATATAAGGACTTTAACACAGAAAGTAGCTCTTGTTCGGAGAGGTAGGACCACCGCAGGAGGAAGGGTAAGGTTTTAGCTCTTAGCTCTGACCTCTTGGCTTTCTTCTTTGCATTGGTTCTGTGTTTTTTATTTAATAAAACGGTTGGTTATATCTACAATAGTCTGTGTAGAAGATACTTTGTTTACCTTTACAATAAATAGCCCAGAGTTTCTGCCCATTGATAAGGTATCTGTAAATGTGATTTCTTGTTTTGTCAACCCCATTGACTATGTTGACTAATTTTTCTTCCTACAAGTTTTATTAACACAAATGTCAGGCTGTATTCTTTTAAACTGCCGAAGGTTGCTTCCTACTATTTTCTAAATTATACAACTTTGATCCTATCTGTGATATCCATTTTGCAGAATAGAGTGCCACTGAGGTCCAATGAAGCAGAATGGTTCATCTAAAAGTATCACAGGATGGATGTTATGCATTGGTTAAAGAGCATCACATTATGATTGCAATAAAGAATGAACATCCTACTTTAAATGGTAAACAGCAGTTTAAAATTAATAGTCAGGGATTCCTATCTCTTTTAGTACACTCAATTTTGTCCTACAATGAAAGATCACCTACTGCATACTTTTATAAAGCCAGCAAAAATATTCCCCCGGAAGTATTGTGACAATGATGCAATGGAGGTGTACAAAAAAAGATACAATAATATGAGCTGAAGAATGTATTAATGTCATGTAAGATGTCCAGAACTGGAAGCCAGTAGACATTTAGACAAAGATCTTCCAGCAGCTAGTTCTGTAGTTTAGGAAAGCCAGCATAACCACTGTGGGGCTCAAATAATAGGAGCAAGCTGGAACGAAAGCTTTGAAGTACTCTTCCCAACAGAAAATGGGGGATGTCAATTATTTCCTTACTACACTTGCATTGTGAGAGTGAGTATAGGTATTCTTACACGCCATAATTTTTGGTAGTTTAATGTTAGGTCTATCGTGATTCTGCCTCAGAGTGAAAAATCACTTCTCTTAGAATAGTAGAAAGAGCAATGGAAAGATAGACAGCAGTGAACTCGTGTTTCTTGAGTGTCTTGAGCACAATTTTAAAGACTCAATGATATGCCATGTACCGATAAGATATGTATACCTAGGAGTGGTTTATTGATAGGTGTATTTGTTCATCTGCAAGAAATAAATTCAATATTTTTAGCAACCAAGTTCCTTGGACAAGGACATGATGATTATTGAAGTAATATTAATTTCCTTTTATACTTTTATAATTATACTTTTATAAGAATTAAATAAAATATACAATGCATATAAAATGGTAGCACTAAATTCACAAATTATATATTCAAAACATAAAGACGTTATTCAGGAAAGTAGTACAGATGACTTTTGTCCACCAAATTTTTAATATAAATTGATATTTCTAAGACTGTTTCATTTGATCAAAATGAATTTCCATTTCATATTTAAGTATAGTACTAATTGCCTTAGTAACATCATAATTTAAATATGCATTAAGTTTTATTATTTGGTAAGCCCTTAAATATAGTGTAAACAGTTTAAATCCATACTATCTGTGAGACATTCATGTTAAAAATGTAAAATTCTACTAAAAAATTAGTGATTTCAAGCATTAATTTTTTATCAAAATATATGCCATATTGTTAAAAATGTCTCTTCTGACTTTAATTTCTGACAAAAAATATAGAAAAGTTATTTAGAGTACTTTCCCAGCATTTTGTTCTCTGTTCACATATAGGAGAAGACTGATGAACTAGTGGTCTTTATAAGAACACAAGGGCTTTAAGAAATTGTTCTTAGGCAAATATGAATGGAATACGTACAGTAATCTATGAAATAGATCTAGGAAAATATACACTTTAATTTAATATGACCCTGAAGTTATTTTATGGAAAAAAACTAAGGCTTTAAAATTCATTAATGACCTAAACTACATACAACTCTAAAGCTCCAGGAGTGTTGATTTTCATGAGTTCTCCTGTGCAACAAAATGCCACTTTTAGCGTTTATTAGAAGTCATGACTATAGAGAAAAGTATGGTTAATGGATCTGTAGTTGGAATAATTTGTGAAGAGAGTCTGACGAATGGGAAAAAAGGTCATTGTGTTAGACCAGACCTTTAAAATATTGAGGGCAAAACAAAACAATCTATTAACAAGCATCCTTCGCACCCTAGAATCTGAAAAGAGATGTGAATATCTTTTCATTCATCATTGGAAAGAATGGACTTGCCAGAAATTCCCATCAGAAGTCCTAGAGGGAGTGAGGTAACCCAGACTCAGAAAATCAAACATGGTATGTATTCACTCATAGGAGGATACTAGATGTAAAACAAAGATGACTAGACTGCTACTCACAACTCCAGGGAGGCTACCTAGAAAACAGGACCCTAAGAAAGACAAAGAGATCGCCCAATGACAGAGAAATGGATGACATCTACATGAGCAAACTGGACAAGAGAGGGGGTAATGGAGGGCAAGGGTCAGGGGGAAAGATAGCTTAGAGGAGCGCGAGATCCCAGCTGGATCAAGAACAAAGAGGGAGAACAAGGAATAAGAGACCATGATAAATGAAGACCACATGGGAATAGGAAGAAGCAAAGTGCTAGAGGGGTCCCCAGAAATTCACAAAGATACCTCCACAATAGACTACTGGCAATGGATGAGAGAGTGTCCGAACTGACCTACTCTGGTGATAGGGTGGCCAAACACCCTAACTGTCGTGCTAGAAATCTCATCCAATGACTGAGGGAACCAGATGCAGACATCCACAGCCAGGCCCCAGGTGGAGCTCCAGGAGTCCAATTGGCAAGAAAGAGGAGGGATTGTATGAGCAAGAATTGTTGAGACCAAGCTTGGAAAAAGGGACAAATAGCCAAACGAATGGAAACACATGAACTATGAACCAATAGCTGAGGGGCCCCCAACTGGATGGGCCCTCTGGATAAGTGAGACAGTTGATTAGCTTGAACTGTTTGGGAGGCCCCCAGGCAGTGGGACCGGGACCTGTCCTTAGTGCATGAGCTGGCTGTTTGGAACCTTGGGCTTATACAGGGACACTTAGCTCAGCCTGGGAGGAGGGGACTGGACCTGCCTGGACTCTACCAGTTTGAGCTGAATCCCCAGGGGAGTCTTTGCCCTGGAGGAGATGGTGAAAGACCCTAACCCTTCAGGCTTACACCCCCAAGCCCCAGGAGAATGAGGAACTAGAAAGCTAGTTCCAAGGGCAAACTGACTCAGCCATTACTCAACCACCCTTACCACAATATATGGAGATTTCTGTTAAGATATGCTGCTCAACTGTGACTGGGATAATTGCAAGTGTTCCAGGAAAGACCACTGTAACCTTTGTGTAACCTTCACTCCCGCCCTGACACCCCCCCTTGAGGTTCCGGGGAAAACGTGCGTATGGATGTGATTGTACCTACCCTGTGATTAGGCCATGATCTTGTGAAATTAGCCCCAAGACATGAATCAATTGGAATTAAATTGCATGGAAATTGTAATATTATGGCTTTTGTGGGTTTTTTCCTTTATAAGTACCTATGTGGCTGCAGTAGGGTGCGACTCTTGCTCTTGGGAGGAGGGGAGCCCGACTGTACAGCCGCATCAATAAACCTCTTGCTATTTGCATCAACTGGACCGGAGTCTGGGTTTTTGGGGCACCCACCCGAGAAGGTAGTACCCTGGGTCTGGGGTCTATCAATGGGAATGGTGGGTGGGCTGGGGGGAAGGTGGGGGGAGGCGGAAGTGGGGAGGACAGGGGAATCTGTGGCTGATATGTAAAATTAAATTAAATTATAAAATAAAAAAGTCAACACAGAAATATACACTCAAATTATCTATAAAAGGAGAGGGAACAGCCAAACTAAACCAGCTAGCTGAAATGCAAAATGATTGCATCAAAAATAATCAATAGAGGTCTACAGATAACTTAAGGTGGACAAATGAATGAATGAATGACCTTTTATAGTAAGAAATAATTAGCTCCTTGATTCATGAGTTAATAAATGATGTCTTACAGTGGGAAATAATTATTAGCTCCTGATTTCATTCACTAAGCATGGTAGACCAATATCAAAGGTTTTAGAAAGTAGCTCTTTGGCCATCTTGGCACACTTTTTGATTCAGCTATCCACATGATCAAATCTTTCATAAAATCATTGAACCTGAATTTCAAATACAACATCAGGAGTCTAACATTTGGAGGGGAAGCGGGCTTTTAAAGGCATCTTCTTACTTTGCAAAGAGAGCAATTATTTTCTGCTTTCAACTTTCATTAAACTGCCTTTAAATTTTTTAAATACCATTAAATAATCCTGATCACTCTTTTAAAAAAAGAGTAAGTATCTCATTATATTTATTTCAAATAAGTTAGTACCCTTAGTTATAAGTAGAAGATTACAACTGTAGATTATAAATATCAATAAAGAAGACATATTGCTATCAAAAAAAAAAAAGAAGAAGTCCTAGAGGTTCTAGACTCTATCATGACCTCATTTCTTCCAAGACTATGGTAATTTGATCTGTCTTTATTGGATGCATGGGACTAAGTCTATATGTAGCTCTTTGTGGAAGATCTTCATTAACATATAAAGGAAACCTACTTCCCTCTAATGCTTGGTTGCACAATCTGACTCTATATACATGTGGGCACTTAGCATATGCATATGTGCACATATGAATGCTGGCATACAGACAAGAATTTGGTATTAGGTGCAATATCAAGTATTAATTTTCATTTAATTTCTGATTAGGGTCATAGGAGTACCCATTTTGGCAAACAACAGGTTAGTTGGCCAATCTTATTTAACAGACTTCCTTTAGCCTAGTGACTTTTAGCACCTATAATTATGGGAATGTTCCATTATGTCTCTTCTTTCCTAAGTGTCAGAAATTTGGTTCCAACACATAAATTTGGTTTTATAAGATTATAAAATATGGATGCCAGGCATGGTGGCACACGCCTTTAATCCCAGCACTCGGGAGGCAGAGCCAGGTGGATCTCTGTGAGTTCGAGGCCAGCCTAGGCTACCAAGTGAGATCCAGGAAAGGCGCAAAGCTACTCAGAGAAACCCTGTCTCGAAAAACCAAAAAAACTGACAGAGTATATATATATATATATATATATATATATATATATATATATATATAAAATATGGAGTTTATTAGCAAAACATCCTCAGTATCCTAGAATCTATTTTACATTTGAATTTTTTTTTTGCAAATTGTGAAAATATTCTGGGTGTAGAAAGAATAATTTAATGCACACTGTCAGTTTTTCAGAGTTGTTTTAATTCTGTATTATAGATAAGAGTTATGCCAGGCAGTGGTGGCTCACGACTTTAATCCCAGCACTCGGGAGCCAGGCAAATCTCTGTGAGTTCAAGGCCAACCTGGTCTAGAGAGCAAGATCCAGGACCAAGGACAGGCACCAAAACTACACAGAGAAACCCTGTCTCAAAAAACAAAACAAACAAACAAAAAAGTTATATGATGCACTCACCATTAATTATACTGATTAGTATTTTTCCTTAATTTACTACTAGTTGTTGGATTTCAGGTGAAATGTACAGACATCTTCTCATACATTAAATTAAAACTACCTTTAAAAAAAAAAAAAGACTGTGATTATCATCTTAAAAGGAGGATGAGATTCTTGTTCCCAATTTTGAGTTTGCAAAATACTAAAAAGCTTGAATACTTGAGTTAGCATTAGGAATATGAGAAGACTCTCTACTTACTTATTTTCTAAATAAACTACCAAGATGCCTTAAGTCTATCAAACACTCCAGATCATAAATCATATTATATGTAAATACTACTTAAAAAGCATAAGCCTATCTAGCTCTTTATCAATTCTCTGTTTTAAGTTTGGGAATGGTTTTACTTCCAGGACAATACCCAAATGCTCTGACTGAGCACTGTAGGGTTCTGCTGAATGTTTAAATGTTCTCAGATGCTCATTTATCACACATCTGAGAAATTTATTTCTAAGAATACATGAACACATAAGCTTTGGAAACCTCAAGACTAGATTGTTGTCATTAGGAAAAACTATGAGTACATAGTCATGTTTCCATCTCCCTTAGGTCTGAAGCATGGCTTCATGGCAGAGTCTCTAGAAATAAAGATTCCAGAGCACAGCCTTGAATATTTAGCCTATGCCTTCTGTTTTAAAATACTTCCTTGAAGCAAGCCCGTTGATTTACCTGCCTGTGGGAGTCTGCCCTACTCTGTCCGTCCTGAACAAGAAATAGAATCTGAAGATGCAAGGCTTCTGTCCCATGCTTATGTTCTTTCTCATGCAATTCATATTTTAGGTGTGAAAATGCAAGAAGGAAAAGAAGAGCGTGAACATGCAGCGTCTCTCTCAGAGACCCACATTCAGCCAAAAGTCACTGCTGTGCTTGTGTGTAGTGTGTGGTCTATTCATAGGAGCCGTGGGAGCATCCCAGAGAGTACATGTGAAAATGGGAACCCAGGTGAGTAGAAATGTCAGTCAAGCTTTTCTATTAGTGAATAAATTGTTGCTTCAATTGCATGTCCCCTCCATGAATGGAGCAAATGTCTTGGTTCTTATGGAATCAGTTCATCAGTAAAGATTGAAAACCATTCCAGCCACTTTGGAAATCAGTGTGGAGAATTATCAAAAAGCTAAATGTAAATCTCCCATATGACCCAGATATATGACTATTTGGCATATGGCTAAAGGACTCAAGATCCTACTCCACATATATTTACTCTGCCATGCTCATTGCTTCTATTCATGATTACCAAGAAATGGGAACAACCTAAACGCCCTCCAACGGACAGATAACTAATGAAAATGTAGTACATATACACAATGGAATACCATTTAGCTGTAACAAAAAAAATGACATCATGAAATTTGCAGATAAATGTATGGAACTACAATATTTTATACTGCTTGCGGTAGCACAGACCTAGAAAGACAAATGTCACATCTTTTATTTGTGGACTCGTACATGTGAATATATAAACTGGAGTAACAACACACACTAAAATATGAATGCTACTGATTCTTGTAGGTAGACAGCCATGCATACTATAGTTTCATCCTATGGTAGCTCTAACTTTAGTTTCTTCCATGGTGGCTGTATTTTATTCACACCAGCAATGCATCAGCTTGACTTTCTTCCTGTATCTTTGCCACCAGTGAGTTGTAGCGGTAACATCCGCGCTACCACCACCCATTCACCATGTCCGAGCGAGGGGCTGTGGATCAAAACACAGGGACAAGAGACAGCGGGTCATTCGCCTCAGCAGAAAGTCGAATGCCATTTATTGAAAGAGGGAGGAAATCTTAAATACAGGCTTACAGCAGAATGGGAGAACCCCGGAGGGGCAACAGCTACCCAAAATGGGGGTCAGGGCCCTACAGTGAGTGTTATGGTTTTTTGTTTGTTTGTTTTGTTTTGTTTTGTTTTGTTTTGTTTGTTTGTTTGTTTGGTTTTTAGAGACAGGGTTTCTCTGTGTAGCTTTGTGCCTTTCCTGGAACTTACTCTGTAGCCCAGGCTGGCCTCAAATTCACAGAGATCCACCTGGCTCTGCCTCCTGAGTGCTGAGTGCTGAGTGCTGGGATTAAAGGCATGTGCCACCACTGCCCAGCTGAGTGTTTTGTTTCTTGAAGGCCATTCTGTCTAGTGGAAGATGGAATCTCAGCACAGTATTGACTTGTGTTTCCTTGTTAGCTAACGATACAGATCTTCCTGTCAGAGTTGTTGGGAATCTGTACTCTTTAAGAAGTATCTTTACCCTTCATTTGTCCAACTAATGATTAGAATACTTCTTTTGATGTTCAGTTTTTGAGACTGTAAATACTACATGGTAATACTTTGTCCAAAGAACAGCTAACAAAGATTTTACTTTGGTACCACATAAATGCTATGATGTCCTTTTTGGTGTTCTAGTCTATTTATTCACTGTTCTTTCCTTTGTTGTCATAGACCTTTAAAAACTTGATTTAGGGGTTGGGGAGATGGGTTAGCAGTTAAGAGCACTTGCTGCTCTAGATAAGGACCTGGGTTTGATTACAAACATCTACATGATGGCTTACAATCATCTGCACTCAAGTTCCAGCAGATTCCACATTTCTTTCTGACTTCTTGAGGGCATCTAATTGTGATGCATAGACATATATGCAGGCAAAATTCTTATCCACATAAGATAGTAAATCTACAAAAATATTTTTTAAAACTTAAAAACTTGATGCAATCCCATGTGCTAATTCTTTGAATTATTATATCAGTAACTGGAGTTAAATTAAAAAAAACATTTATTTTGACAATTTACTCAGAAATAATGGAGAGGGGTGTCATTTTCATAGTAGAATCTCAATGAATGACTGAATAGCAATTCTAAACTTTAGGAAATTTAAAGTTCATAGGAAAAATATTGTTTGACATGTGTTTCAGTTTCTATTTAAACAGGTGTCTCTTTTTCACTGCAGAGAGTTATTTTGCTTTGTGTTTTTTTTTAATATAATTCAGAATTAGTGAAATAGGTAAATGTGCTTCATTATTATAACTTCAACTCCCCATCTGGGACAGTTTTTGAATCTCCCTCTTGTATGGTACTAATACTGTTGAGTAGTACAGACCAATTTCCATTTCACACTGTCTTTCAAGCTGGCTTTGTCTCAGTGTATTTTTATAACCATTCAGATTTTACATTTGGAAATGATCCCACACAAGGGCTATTATGTCCTTTTCAGTTCTGTGCATTAGGAGTCATAAGGTGTCATTTCACCTCATTATAAGTGATAATGACTTTGTCATGTCATTAAGTACTATGCACCAGTTTTCCACTCTAAAAGGGTAATACTTTCTTACTTCTTAAAATTAAGAGCTTAAATACACCTTATTAGCTGAGGGGATTTTTTTTTTAATATTGTCAGTGTTGTATTATCAATGCTAGAAAATTACAGTCTCATAATGAAGCACAATACTTCCTTACCAGGCACTTTTTACTCTGTGGCCTTGATTCCATTTATATATGCCACAAATATTATAACTTTGATTAACTTTTCATGTTAATGTACTTTTATGAGTACTATGTAGTCTATATGAGTATTATATAGTTTAAGCAATATTTTGCTACTTCTAATTTGTCATAGTTAGAAAGACATTCCATACAGAGAAGAATTTAATTCAATATGTGTTTGTATATGTATGTTTTCATTTTTAATTAATTTTATGATTTACTTTGAGTTTATTTGTAACTAGGAGTGTACTACTGAAATACACACATATATATTTACATATATAGTACTACTGAAATATATATAGTATACATGTATGTATATTTATATCTATTTCTTGCAAATGACTATCAACTTGTACTGACACCTCTGTTTTAAAAAGGCTAAAATTGCCTCAATGATTAGTGATGCCATTTTTAATGTACGAAAATGTTTGCACTTATTTTAATCTACATATGAAGTTTATACTGCTCTAATGGTCTACAATCCATTTAAGCCACAGTAGGTGTGAAGGCCTAGACTTAACTTTAAAGGCTCTACCTTAGGGAAAGGGCCACCATCTCAGACCACCTGCTGTACTCAGTTCCAGGAAGGACCTCAGGAATGTGCCGTGACACACTGGAACGGATACAGAGCGGTATCCTCCTGCAGACATCCTGTCTGTGGTTTAGGCCCTTGAAGATATCTAGATAATCTTGCTGAGCAGTGCAGATAATCCTGTTCAGCAGGTTGTGGTTCCCTGCCAAAAATCTAACCCAATGGTTTCAAATGTGGTTTTGCACCCAAAGTCTAGACCAATAGTTTCAAAAAATCACCTTGTCCCTTCTACCCAATCCCAAGTTGCCAATTCCCAGCTTGTGGTTTTTCCCTATAAAAACCCTCTACACCTGGGCTCGTGGCCACAGCCACATTTCCTTCCTTCCTGGGCTGTGCAGTGCTTATATGCTTGCATCAGAAACTGGCTCCTTGGTGGTCTCTGGGGGTTTCGCAAAATGGGTACAGCATAGGATGTTGATTAATTAGAATTATAGAATGTTTGATTCCCTGGTAATCATTTATTTATTATTATTTATGCTGTCTGTCTCAGTTCCTCTTCCTGTTGCTGTGATAAATGCCCTGACAAAAGCAACTGCAGGAAGAATCAGCTTCCTTCAATTCACTGCTCTGGGCTACAGCACATCACGAAGGAATCATCTGAAGTTCTATCATATGAAGTTTAATATCTATCAAGGCAGCAAGAGCTCATCTGGTCTCAATTGCCTCTACCATTAGAGCAATGATGCTTCTGCTCAGCTCATCTAGTTTTTCAAGCAACTCACCACCCAACCCCTACAATGGTGCTATTGTCTTTCAGAGTAGGCCTGATCACTTTCATTAACATAATCGAAATAATCCTTCACAAACAAGCCTTGAGGCTAACCAGTAAAAACAATCTCTTACAGGTGTTCTTGGAGGCTTCCTGCTAAGTAGTTCCACATGCTTTCAAATTGAAAGCAACTCTAACCATGGCTCTAACAGTTTATTACAATGGTTTCTTACCAACTTTATGTTTGTTCTATGATGTGAAGTTTAATATCTATCTGTTTTCACAGGTGTGTAGTGTTTTTTATTAGGATCATTATATTTATGAATTAGAGTTGATAATCAGTGTGATATGATAATTCCTAGTTTTACTTTCTTTGTTAATTAAATGAATTGCGTAGATCTATACATATGGTCTAAGACTTTCACACAAATTTGTATTTGGCATCAAGGGTGAATCACACATGTGCATATCAAGCTACAAGCAGGGTGAACAATAGAAGGCAGGTTCTCTCCTTATGTGGAATCTTGAAGCTGGAAAATTAGTAATATTAAAGCATAAGCACATGTGTTGGACATGAAGTTTTTGAAATGTAAAAGAATGAACATTTTTATCAATGGAATTCAGAATTGAGGACCACAGATGTGGACAATAAAAGTTAACTTCACAGAAACAGTTAATTATTTTTGTCAACAAGTAAAGACAAAGTATGCAAAATTATATGTTTATGTCTTATAAACATTTACAATGTGGCAACATATTAAATTTCAGTTATTTATAAAAATAGTAGACTGTTCCTGCTGCATCCTCAAAACCTTTTTGAGTTCATCAAATAACTTTTCAAACACACAAACACACACACACACACACATACACACACACACACACACACACACATACACACAATGAATTTATTAATTCTTTCAGAGGTAAGATAAATCTTTAATAATATCCTTTTAATTATCAACATTTTAAGCTTCAATTCTTATCATTTTTCTTTCTGTTTGCACATTTCTGCAATTGATTCACACTGGAGAATGCCACAGACAAAAACAATTTAACATGATTAGCCATAGAAGACTATTATCATTCCTTGTCCCTTTATCTGAGATTGTCACTAAAGATGACAGCAAAGCATTATTATAGAAAATTGGCTTTCCCTGGAATGGCTGAATGTTGACTTCACATACTGAAATTATCAACTCAGACATTAGCATCAATGACTGGAAGGATTGTGAAGAGAGATGTACTAGAAGAGTAAAGGGAACATTTACTAGAAGCAACCAATGGATGCTGATTAAGTAATTCATTAATAAACATGATTCTTTGTACACACTACATCATAGACAATGTTGTGTTCATGGAGTGAAAAGAGACAAGGCTTGCAGTGACATTCAATTTTAGTAAGCAAGAAAGGCAGGAATCCTATGTTAGTTTGCATGGTAGAACATTTTTGTGTGTCAGATATTTTTCCAAGTATTTGTAAAAACATAATTCCATCCATCAAAGGGAAAAATAAACCCTGGAATGGACAGTATCACTGTGATGTATTTTACAAGCAAAGCTACATTTAAACAGCTGTTAATAATCACACTGGCTGCCTGGAAACATGATGTAGACTACACATATGGTAAGAGGAGCTGTAAAGAAAAATTGGTTGAGGAAAGGAAACCTAACTTAGAAGGTATCCATGACAACAGTGGTGGTGATGGTGTACAATTTTGGAAGTGATAGTCATGGAATGTATAACATCTGGAATGATTTTGATGGAGTTTTATACTAAAATCTTGAGGATGAGAATTCTAAGCAGAAACTCCAAAAACCTAGTGTAGTTCTTCCTGGTTGGTTGTGGTTAATTGGTTTGGTTTGGCCTTTTGTTGTTGCTGCTGTCTTTGCTTTAATTCATGCTATCATTTTTACCCCAGGATGGCTGAGGACTCACTATGTCACCCACACTGGCCTCAAACTCAAAACATTATGTTGGGATTACATTTTGAGAGCAAGAAATAATAGCACATAGTGAGGTACAATGACAAAGGGAGACGATGAGAGGTGCATGGCTGAGCAGAAGCATGCTGGTGGAAGGGCAATATTGAAGGTGGTGGCAGTTGAGAGTGAATTGTCTTCTGGATTATGTGTACCAGTCACAGTTAAATACCCTCAGATTCACACCACTATGGTGCAGTCTCAGATCATTTCTCCACAGTGTTGTGGGTGTTTTCTCTTGGACTTCATCACTAAAGGGCCTTGCCTTTCTCAAGTACTGGAAACCTACATTCATCCACAAAAAGCCGGTTGTGCCCAGAACTTTTTGGCCCAGAGCAGTTAATGACTAGTGTAGATCTTGTGCAGGAAAAATATTGCAAATCATCCTCCATGCTTCCTTCTAGGACTGAAGAATCATTTATATTTAAGAGCTTTCTTGTAGGATGTAGCCAAACCTATAAGATGTTGCCTAAAATTGTCATTTTCCTTAGCATCTTTATACTTTACTATCCTTTTCCTCAAGCCAATAGTGAGAGTTTTTCTAAGTGCATTTATAAAAATAATAGGTTACACATTAATCCTTATTTCAGTTTTTATTTTCCAAAGAACACAAACTGAAGTGAGGTAACTTAGCCATGAACTGGTGCATCATAGGAAGTGGGCCAGAAGGACAAGGACAATGAACTAGATTCCTGGTTCTGTAGCATTAGAGGCCCCACTGTGGTTAAGTATACATTTCATGTGCTGTGTAATATCGGGGCACTGTTATTAGTATTTCCATCCATTGTGAACTAGGGTGCATCTGTACGAGATACACCAGTACATTCAGCATTCCCTTCACTGAAGATGGGTAGGGAATGTTACTATTAGCAGCATTGTCATGTTTCCTGGTAGCTGATGGATGTAGTTAATGAAAAGGAAAAATGGAAGTCCCATGCCATTCAAATTCCAACTCAAGACAAATACATTACAATACTAAAGGGAAACTTTGCTACAGATAAAAGGTTATTTGTGCTAAAGACCAGGACTAGTAGATGGTTATAAAAGGACCAACTCCTTACAGCAAACTGGATTTCTTGTCTCAGCAAACCCTCAAGTATCAAAGTGACTTCTGAACAGAATGGACATCTGGACTTGTAGCCTAATAGACAACTCCTCAAAAGACAGATAAAAGAAACATCACCTTATACAGCAAAAGGTGGTTCTTTGCCAGTGTGATTAGTTTAGAAACCTGGCCTTGTAGAAATTATTTTAGAAGGCTTCCTTGGATCCTGTATTCAAGGATTCCTTGTTTGAATTCCTATATCTGGTATTGAATTTCACACAGAGGTGGAGGCAATGAGAATATGAAATAGAGAGAAGCTTGAAGACATCGTGGATTGTTGATTGCAGTAACTCATGAGTCACCCAAGAAAACAAGTAATTTCTTCCTCCTTGGTTCTTGCTTTATAGTTTTGAAGTTTTTATTTAAGGATACAGTCAGAGAATTCTGACCATCCTGTTGAATCATACATGCAGTTTTGGTTTTACTTTTCACTACCTCTGGACATAAAGACAGAACTTAATAGGACTTATTAGATTGAACTACTTGTCTCATGAACTTATAGCAGCTGTGGCTGCCTGCACAAGATCTACACAAGATCAAGTCTGTCAATATTCTAGCATCAAAGAGAGCTCATTACCCCTAACCCTTAACTGAGGAGTAATGGGCAGTTCTGATGGAGGGGGATGGTTTTCCTCACTGCTGTGTCAACAGTGCTCCAGTGGTTAGCTCCACATCCAGTGGTTAGCTCCACATTCAATGGTTAGCTCCATATCCAGAAGTATATGGAAGCAAAAATTGTGATGCTGGGATAATTAAATAAAACTACTTTTAAAAATGTAAAAGAAGACAAGAAATTGAGGGGGTTAAGTGTTAGAGACTGACCCAGGACAGTCTGACTTAAGATTGTTATGTTATGTATTTCTGCTTAGAGTTTAGAGTCTGGCAAAACCAGACACCTTTGGCCAAACTGCACGTCCTGCACAAACAGGATGACCTTGACTCAACTAAGAAGTATACTTTTTAGATATAGCCTTGAACAGTAATCAGCCAGCTGCAGAGCCTCGGAACCAAAGAGACTTCACATCCCCCCGACCACTCTTGACTTCTCCTGAAAATTTTCCACCCTCCTCTCTCAGTTACCCCTCCCTGCTTAAAGCTTTCTATAAAAGCATGTACAGTTCACTTAATAAACGAAGCCTTGACACGACTCAGAGTGACTCAGTTTCTCATTTGTGCTGGGCTTCGTTTCTCTCTCTTCCCATTTGACTTTCAGGTGTTTCAAGGCTCAAGACCCACGAATAACTTGACCTGCAGGCCGGGTCAGTTAAGAAGGTGCAAGTGGGTACTGGAGCCATCAAGGGGAGGAATTGGGAGTTAGGAGGGTGGGAATGGGTACTGGAGCCAACAAGAGGAGGAGTTGGGGTGTAGAAAGTTGGGAGTGCATCTGGGAGCCATTAAAGGGAGGAGTCGGGGGGAACATGTTTAAAATATAATGTATAAATTACCAAAGAATTAATAAAAATAAAAATAACATGATGTTGGGAGGGGAACATGATGGGGAAATATGTAGGGAGTTGGAATAAGGAAATGGAAAATGTACATGATCATATTTCATTGTCTACATGAATGATTTCTCAAGAATAAAGAAAGAAAAAACCTTCTGTCAATAGTAACAATTTTTATTAGGATGAATCATATTACTTCCTATTTATTGATTGATCACATACCACTAACAAAAGGCTTTTGATAATTTGTAAAATGATTTTCATGTAACACAAAAACTATATTGGGAGTATATTCTTTACCAATGACAACATCCTTGGCTTGCCGTAGTTACTATTGCTTGGATTTGGTCTGCTGCTAACATTTTAGTTTGCAGATTCAGCTTTTTTTCTCCATTTGCATGATTTATATCATTTCTCTGGTCTATTAACAGTGTATTTACTTCTTACAGGAAAGTCATTATCAGTTTATGTATTTCTCATTAACCTCTCAAATAACACAAATGGAAAAATAATTGATACTTAAAAGCACATATGAAGAGGAGGAAGTTTGGAGAGAGACAAGCTAGGGTAAAGGCTTGACAGAATCAGGATATGTTCTATTGATTAGTAGGTGCAGGGGTTCTCAGTCATCTGGCCCAGCTTCAGGTCATAAGCCAATTGGATAAATAACTTAATCTGGCAGGCATATAGAAAGCCCTGCCTTCTTTTCATATTCACCTATGGGGGGCTGTTTTAAAGGATTGCAAGACTCTTAGACCACACAAAAAGCCCATTAATCTGTCATCTGTGTGCACCGCTAAACATCTTAAGGTCTTTTTTCAATTAAAATCATATATTTATATAAATAGCCTAAGTTACTATAGATCTGTGAATGCCTGAAAATCATTGAGTAATGAACGTCTCCTCCTACTAACTTTGTAAGCTGCTTTTTATGGTTCCAGAACTAAACACAGTACTTTATGCTCATGTTCACAATCTCAAGAGTGTGCTATAATCTGGTGAGCTATTTTCCCTTAGCAATAATTCTTTCTTTACCTCACTCTAGGAATTGAAACACACAGGTCTTTTGGTTTAAACAGTCTTTTAATCTCCATTATACATTCTTTGTTATTTTTGTTTTCTCTATCTCCCCATGTAAGCAAAGTAATTGTATTGCTTGTAAGAATGCAAGGAAAATTTTATCTAAGCATAAATATATCACTCAGCAGTAGGCCCACTGCTTATGCATCATGGAAATAGAATATGCAATATTCTTGCTAGAAGAGATTTATACAAAAAAACAGCTCAGCCCAAGAGAAAGAGGTACAGTTAAATATTGAATAAAATAGTGTCTCTCAACACAAAAGAGTAAGCAGAGAACACTTTTTGTTATAAATGTCTTGACAGTAATATCTAAATGTTAATTTTTATGCAGCTGGTGAAACCCATGTTACTGGTCACATTGTTCTCTAGGATATTTTCCTTTGCATGCAGTCTCAGTAAGAAGAAACAAAAACAACAGTGGACATTCAGCTAGTAATTCTAACATTCAGTCACTTAGTTTTAAATATTTTTCCCCTTCAGGAATGGCACACTGGAGAGAATAAAGAATCATCGACTTGCCCAGTAACTGCCAGTGGGGACTGTGACAGGTAAAGAATGGATGGAACCACTAATAATTGATTACTCCCCTCCCAGATGTAATTCATAAGAAACCATTACAGCTTTGCACTTGCAGAACATTGCAGTTTTCTCTGAGAAATGCAGTGTTCACACAGCAACAAGCATTGTTCACAAATTGTCTCTGTATCACAGGTTATACAGTTCTGTGCTTGCTCGGTCTCAGTGCAAGCTCTTAGGTACAGATTAGCAAACTCTGTGTGGAAATAAACTTTTGTTGCATAGTCTGTGGCTAACATTGTCTTTTATCTTCTGGTGAATGTTCTTGACATAGGGGACCTTTAAACTAGGCTTCTTCACATGTCCCTTCTCCATTTAATGTTTCTGCTTAGCCCCTTGCCTAGGACACCAATGCTGTTTGTGGAAGGACTCAGGAGGAATCTTTTCTGTCTCTTCAACACAGTGGGACTCTTAGATTCTTCAGATACTTAGAAAACTACATTGAAATCCTAAACATGCATGCATATCCCTCTTAGGGTTCTCCTCTTTACCTAGCTTCTCTGGGGTTGTGGATTGTAGCCTGGTTATCCTTTGCTTTGCATCTAATATCCACTTATGAGAGAGTACATAGCCTGTTAGTCTTTCTGGGTCGAGGTTTCCTCACTCAGGATGATTTTTTTCTAGTTCCATCCATTTGCCTACTAATCTCCTGATGTCTTTGTTTGTTTGTTTGCTTTTTTAAATCACTGAGTAGCACCCCATTGTGTAAATGTACCACATTTTCTTTATCCATTCTTGGTTGAGGGGCATCTAGGTTGTTTCCAGGTTCTGACTATTATGAATAATGCTACTATGAACATAGTTGAGAAAGTGTCCTTGTGGTATAGTTGAGCATCTTTTGGGTATATGTGCAAGAGTAGTATTGCTGGGTCTTGAGTTTGATTCCCAATTTTTTGAGAAACCATCATGTAGCTAGAGTTTTCCTGCCTGGCCCACGGTCAGGACAAATCTCTCTCACCTGCCAGTCCCACAGCCACTCAGACCCAACCAAGTAAACACAGAGACTTATATTGCTTACAAATTGTATGTATGGCCGTGGCAGGCTTCTTGCTAACTGTTCTTATATCTTATATTAATCCATTTCTATAAATCTATACCTTGCCACATGGCTCGTGGCTTACTGGCATCTTTACATGCTGCTTGTCCTGGCGGTGGCTGGCAGTGACTCCCTTAGCCTTTCTGTTCTTTTAATTCTCTCTGTTAGTCCCGCCTATACTTCCTGCCTAGCCACTGCCCAATCAGTGTTTTATTAGCAATACATTTGCCATACAGAACATCCCACAGCACCGCCATACTGATTTCCAGAGTGGCTGTACAAGTTTGCATTCCCACCAGCAGTGGAGGAGTGTTCCTCTTGCTTCACCTCCTCTCCAACAAAAGCTGTCATCAGTGTTTTTGATCTTAGCCACTCTGACAGGTGTAAGATGTTATCTCAGAGTCATTTTGATTTGCATTTTCCTAATGGCTAAGGATGGTAAGCAATTCCTTAAATGTCTTTCGGCCATTTGAGATTCTTCTGTTGAAAATTCTCTGTTAGATCTATGTCCCATTTTTTAATTGTATTATTTGGTATTTTGATATGTAATTTCTTGAGTTCTCTAGCTCTCTGTCAGATGTGGTGTTGGTAAAGAACTTTTCCCATTCTGTAGGCTGCTGTTTTGTCTTATTGAATATCTCCTTTGCCTTATAGAAACTTCTCAGTTTCAGGAGGTTCCATTTATTAATTGTTGCCCTCAGTGTCTGTGCTACAGGTATTATCTTTAGGAAGTAGTCTCTGTACCAATGCATTCAAGGCTACTTCCCAAGGCAGAGTTAGAAGGGAGGAGATGGGAGATAAGAACATGAGGGATTGAGATGGCTGAGTTGGGGGAGAGACAGACAGAGAAATCAATGAAAGAGATATCTTGACAAGAGATGGAGCCATTATGGAGTTAGGGAGAAACCTGGTGCTAGAGAAATCCCCAGGAATCCCCAAGGATGACCCCAGCTATGACTCCTAGCAATGGTGGGGAGGGTGCCTGAACTATCCTTCCCCTGAAATCAGATTGGTGACTACCCTCTAATTCTCATCATAGAACCTATATCCAGTAACTGATAGAAGCAGATGCAGAGACCCACAGCCAAGCACTGGGCCAAGAGTTCCCAGAGTTCAGGTAAAGAGAGGGAGGAGGGACTATAGGAGCAAGGGAGGGGTCAAGATCACAATGGGGAAAACCACAGAGATAGCTGACCTGACCTAGTGGGAGCTCACAGACTCTGGACTGACAGCTGGGAAACGTACATGGGACTGAACTAAGCCCTCTTAATATGGGTGACAGTTGTGTGGCTTAATCTGTTTGTGGGCCCCCTGGCAGTGGGACCAGGACTTTCCTGGGTACATGAACTGGCTTTTTAGAGCCCATTCCTTATGGTGGAATAACTTGCTCAGCCTTGATGCATTGTGGAAGCGTTTGGTCCTGCCCAACTTGGTATGCCAGCCTGTGTTGATCCCCCAAGGGAGGCCTTACCCAGTGTGAGGAGTGGATGGGGGGATGAGGTAGGGGGAGGTATCAGAAGAAGAGGAAGAGGAAAGAGGGAAATTGGATGGTATGTAAAATAAAAAAATAAATAAATTTTATAAATTAGAACAAACAAGATGAGCAATGAGTTTCATAACTAAAAGTGACTTCATTAACTATTCACCCACCTACCACCATACAGAGATAGAATTCAAACCATAGTTAACACATAAAAATCCATCATGGTAAAGAAGACTGACATTTAGACTTTTTTGCTGTGTCCATGGAAATCTGTAGCTATTTTTCCAAAATGAAGTGCTACATTCACTATTTTAAATCTCAATTTAATTGGAGCTGGAAGCACAGATGGTAGCAAAAGACATCAAAAATGAGCCAGGAAGAGCAAGGAAGCATTGATTTTATCTGTTCATTTCCCAATAAGACCATACAATAGACCACATGGTACATTCTCTGAGAGTGAGCTGCACCCCAGACACTACATAAACCCCACAGACTACTTCGAGACCAACTATTGAAACAACTAATAAATATATTCAAATATATAGCAGCTGAAACCATGTATAAAACAGACTTAGGATCCAAATTTTCCTGGTTCTAGCTTTTAAATTCAGTATGTTAGTTTGCGTCCAATTGGGGACAAGATGATTAATGTAAGTCCTGTTGTGTCTCCATCATTTTTACTATTAATAAAGGTAAATAAAAGACAATTCAACACAGGAAATGAAGCTTTGATGATGTCTCTCAGTGTCTGTAGGAAAGAGAGCAAAGGAAGGCCTTCTAGCCCTAAGGTGGAGGAGGACTATGGGATGACCCTGCATGAATAAATCAAGGAGTCAGAACTCTGTGTCCCCTGGTAGCCTAAAACACATTTTCCATTAACTTCTTTCCCCCAGAGGAGCTTGGCTAAGTCTTATGTTGTCAGGGAGGGATGGTATTTTGTTAAGTAACTCTGTAGTAGTAATGACAAA
>CABHPQ010126188.1:0-14485 GCA_902168405.1 Peromyscus aztecus | reverse complement strand
GGGAAGACCTGCCCACCTTGGCCCCAAGTTCTGGCCAGCGGGCAGGTCTTCCCAGGGGTGGCTGGTGCCCAGGGATGGGATCTAGGGTGAGGGCGGGCACTCACCTTTGTCCAGAAGGGAAGTCCGTCCGGGGCAGGATGGGAGCTGGGGGCCAGTCTCTAAGTCTCATGCTAACTGGCTTTTTAATGAAGACTTGAACAATGACAACACAGGTGAAATATAAACTTATATCAAGAAGATCTCACAGGGCTTCACCTTTAGATGAAGAGCCACAAACAATTAAAAACTGCTGAGACAGTGAGAATTTGTGCTTTAGAGAGATGAGGACTGTCTTTATGAGGTTTCTACTGCTCTGGTGAAGATCACAGCCCAAAGCAAGTTGGGAGGGTAAGAGTTCTGACATATCCCAGCCCACACTCCATTGAAAGATGCCAAGGCAGGAAACCAAGTCAAAAAACTGGAGGCAGGAAATGAAACAGAAGCCATGCAGGAGTGCTGCTTCTGCCTAGCTCTCCACTCTCCTTTTATTACCCAGACCACCTGCTCAGGTGTGACTCTGTCCACAATGGACTGGATCCTCCCACATCAATTATTAATCAAGAAAATGCCCCACAGAGTGGCCTAAAGTTCAATGTGATGGAGGCAATTCATCAGTTGAAATGTTCTCTTCCAAAATACATCTAGGCTTGTCCTTTTTTGTTGTTTTGTTTTAAAGATTTATTTTTTTATTATATACACAGTGTTCTGCCTGCATGTATGCCTGCATGCCAGAAGAGGACACCAGGTCTCATTATAGATGGTTTTGCACCACCATGTGTTTGCTGGGAATTGAACTCAGGACCTCTGGAAGATCAGCCATTACTCTTAACCTCTGAGCCATCTCTCTAGGTCTCCTAGTTTTATGTTTACTTGACAAAAAATAAACCAGCAAAAGAAATACCCTAAATATTTTTTCCAATTCCTAATGGTCAGCCCTAAAGGAATATGCATATAAGCAAATGTACACATGGATCCATTTAGAGATTTATTCTCATATATATGTAACAGTAATTAAAGGATAAAAAGTCGTGAATTTGAAAAGGAGCCACCTTAAATGCATGGAGGAAATTAAATGGAGGAGAGGGAATTATTGTAAATATATCTTAATTAAAAATTTCTAGAAAAATAAAAAAATGTTTTCTTAAATTTAAGACTCTATAAATTAAACAATAAACTATCCAGATGTATGGTTTGTGCATGTTCTCAAGTGATGCTGCTGTTAATGCCTATGCATTTAATTGTCTTTTCTCTTTAGCTTTTCAAAGTTCTTTCCAATGAGATGAAGTTGAAAAAACAAAGAGCTGCTGTAGAATTCTGTCTCCTTTGACTGACAGATGATCACAAACAGCAGCCTCTGCTCTTCATCATGTTTCTGTCCATTTTCTTGGTCACAATCTTGGGAAACCTGCTCATCACTACATCTGTCAGTTCTTATTCCCATACATGCACTGCCATGTACTTCTTCCTCTCTAGTATTTCCATTAATGCCATCTGTTCAAGTGGAAGCAGGATCCTTAGGTGAATATTCACATAAAGGATGAGATGATTACTGATATAGAATATCCCTCACATTTGTTTTTTTTCCCCAATTTTTGATACCATGGAAATCTTTCTTCTCAAAATGATGGCCTATGTCCTCATCATGGCCATTTATTACTATCAAGAAAATGTATCTATGACATGCTGTTTGCTTTGTGTGTTTTGAGAAATTTAGTATAATCAGACTACTAGTAAACCCAAATGATTTACCATTCTGATTATTAGTTCTTAGAGAATTTCATACAATGTATTTTATTATATTCACCTCATTCCTCCTGCTCATCCCAGGCTCTTCCCCTTTTCCCAACCCACCTGACTCTTGTTCATTTTCCAAACACCTCCAGTTTGTAGTACCCATATATTCTTGAATGTGCGAGCTTCACTGGAAGATAGTCAGCTAACTAGTGGCTTTATCTTCATGGAAAAAGGACTTCCTCTCTCTTTTATATGCCATCAATTCCCAATCTTAGTTACTAGTGTGACTTTGTAAAAACTTCCTTCTCCATGCTGAGATTTGTTCTGTCTTTATCATGGGGATTATGAATACTTTCATAACTGCTATGAAGTCATACATGTAGCTGCTCTGATTGTACTCATTCACTGCCTCTTGCTCTTTGCACTTGTGGGCCTCTGTGTTAATCAACACCTACTGCAAAAAGAAGCTTCTCTGATAAGGGTTGAGAAATGATCATATATGTGTATATATATATCATTGTAAGTTAGTTTCATATTATATCCATTTAGCAAAATATTACGTCCAGCTTCATCCCTAATACATAGATTTCACAGTGCTAGAAGGTGCTATTTACTATCAGATGGAAAAAACTAGGAATCCTGCAAAATATAATTATGACTGGCCTGAAAAGAAATGCCCACTGGTACAGTAATGATACAAACATTATGGGAATAGCAAACCAGTTTCTGACTGCATTTAAGTATTATTCCATAAGATGAAACCTATACTTGGCACAATTGTTTGACTAAGAAACTGGCTAGACAGGGATGAAACTTCTGGTTCAGTACCAGCATAACATCTCCATATTCTGTGACTCTCTATTTTTGTACTTATTTATTTTTATTCATCATTTTCTCCTCTATGCTATTGTCCTACTCCTAACACAATTTGACCCTTCATACTCCATTACTCCCCTTTGAGCTTTTCTGTCACTACTTTTAATACCACCTCCCCTCACAAAGACACTCCCGTGGTCCCTTATGAATTCAGCAGAACACGTGCTGAGGCCTCCCTTCACCCTCTGCCCAAATCTCCAGCGGATCACACAGATCTTCCCCTCCTAACTTCCCTTCCCTTGTTCATTGCTTTATCTTAAACCTCAACATTAGCAGTCACTCCCTGAGAACTGTCAGCCCGTTCAAGCCAGGGAAGCAGGTAGGCGAACAGCAGATTGTCAGTCTCCTTTCACTCCTTCAAATCTAATTTTTCATTCTTACCCCCAGTTCTGTGGCAAACCTTATGTTGTCACCTATCCTTACTCTCTGTCCCCATTTACATGGGACTAAGTGGATCATGGTGGATCCTTTGCTTTCTTCCCTTCAGTGGATGCCCTCAGCCCCAATACCTTCCCCATTCTCATTCATAAATGTCAGCTCCCAATAGTTAGAAACATATTTTATCTCCTACCCCCAGAGGCTACAACTATTAGGATCTCAGGAGAATTTCCTACCTGACAAAACACAACCACCATACTCTTCTAAGAGACAGAAAAAAGGGAACAAAACACCCACCCAACAAAGACAAGACCAAACAAGATGAGCACCTAGAATTATTGTCTCTCAAACAAAGATGCCTAGACACCAGTGTGAAAACATGATTAATAATTGCTACAATATGTTTCCAAGCCCAGAAATCCTAGAATAGAAAGCCCTGAATATAGCCTTTATAGATAAAGGACACCAAGGAAATAAGGCCTCTAAACCAACACACATATGAACTCATAGAGACTGAGGCAGCATGTACCGGACCTGTGGAGATCGGCACTATATTGGGTACTAGAACTGAATAAAAAAGTGGACACATGACTCCATCCATCCCTAACCCAAAAGCTACTTCCAATTGATAATTGTTTACTAATGAAAATTTAATTGTATCCAATGGAGTATCACTGGGGAAAGAGACTATTGTTATGGGTAACTGACATGCTTAGCAGTAGATGGCCATCAGAAGATAAACTCAATGGAATCGTTGAAGGTCCTTGTCACGTAAGTGTCAAAGTTTTTTCTTCTTTTTTAATTCCCCCCCTCTCCCTACAGGTGCATTTCCTTCTGGTTTTGTGTTTTATGGGATCTCTGTAAACTGTAATTCTCTACATGTGTATCTGTTTCTTGTGCCTTTTCCTGGGCTCTTTTCCTTATTTTTACTTGTTTTGATGTATTCCAATGTACTTACTTTTCATTTATCTTATTTTATTAGCATTCCATAGAATAATGCTTGTTTTCTAATGAGAGACAGAAATGAGGTGGATCTGAAGGGGGGTGGGGTGGGAAGGAACTGGAATGAGTAGAGGGAAGGGAACCTATAATCAGGATATATTATATGCAAAATAACTTATTTCAATAAGAGAAAAAGAATAAGAAATAATGTTGTCAGCTTTTATGCAAATGGCTATCTGGAAAAGAAATTTTAATAAGTACATTGCATATTAAAATGTTTTCTTTAAAATAAACACATAAAATGAAAGCATGATAAATTAGCAAATAGACTTGAGGAGTTCAGAATCACAGTGACATATGTTTGCAAATTTGTTGTATTAAAATGAAAACAAGAATTGATATAAAATATTTGTAGTCTACATATATGACTTTTGATGTTCACATCACAAATGATTGAAGAAAGAATGGAATGTTTGTCAGAATCCACTTTCCAAAATGAGAAAATATTTGCATAATAAAATAAGACAGAATATGTGCAGAGAGCAAACACAAATTGAATCAGTAACTAGAACATTAATAATCAACATAAAAGAGGACACAAAAGATCAACCCTGGGCAGATGTGGTGCCACAAGCTTTTAACCTTTGAGCTAGAGAGGCACACACAGGAAGAGCCTATGTATTCAAGGATAGCCCTGTTTCTATGGTCATGTTCAGGTCAGTCTATACTGTGAGGCCATATCTGAAGAACACTCACAACACTAATATTAGACTTGGAAATATGATGCCTACAGTAGAAAAAAATGGGATTTTAATATAACTAGATGAAGGAAGACTAGCTCATGGAATTAAATATCATATTACAACTTTGTATCTAATTGTTAGAATGGCATGGGATTGTCTTCAATCCTTTTATTTGATTTAGAAACATGTGACCAAATATATTGTCTAATTAAGATTAGTTAAGGTTATTTCTTCCATAGTATGTATTGTCTCTTATGCCATGAAACACATTCTTCTCTGGCTTTAACAAAATAATGTAGCATTTAGGGGCAAATATGAAGCCTAGGAGTGCTGCACTGGAAGCCAAGATAGCGAAGACTTCCATAGCCACCATAACCTTCCCCTTGGTGCTGTGGTAGACAGGAAGGAAGGTGACCCACACACTGAAGAACACAAGCATGCTGAATGTCAAAAACCTGGCTTCATTGAATTTGTCAGGAAGATTTCTGGACAAGAAGGCCATGGTATAGCTCCCAAGGGCCAAGGAGCAGAGGTATCCCAGGACACAGTGGAAGGCAATGGCTGAGCCCTGGTTGCACATAATGATGATGTGTCCATGTTGAGCATGAGCATCTTGATCAACAAAGGGAGGGGAGGTTCCCAGCCAGATTCCACAAATAATTATTTGGAGCAGAGAAAAAATGGGAATGATGTAGTTAGTGGCCCTTGATATCATTAACCACCTCATTAATCTCCCTGGAAAAGTGACCTTGAAGGCAATAACTACTGTAAGAGCTTTAGCCAACACAGCGGAGAGAGCCACAGTGAACACAATTCCAAATGTGGTCTGCTGCAGGATACAGGTGGCTGTGTTGGGCTGCCCAATGAAGAGCAAGGAAGAGAGGAAACAGATGATGAGAGTGATGAGCAGAATGTAACTTAGGGCCCGATTATTGGCCTTTACAATGGGAGTGTCTCTATGCTTCACAAAGACCCCAAGAACAGAAGCTGTAATTGCAGAGAAGCACAAGGCTGTGCTGCTGAGTGCTATGCCCAAGGGATCTTCATAATGTAAAAATGTCACAGTTTTCTGGAGGCAGTGATTCTTCTCTGTGTTTGCATAATGGCTTTCTGGACACTTCAAACAATGATCCATATCTGATAAGAAATTAAGATGATCATGAGTATGTGTTCAGATGTTTCTTTTTATCCTAAGGTACTTTTCAACACCAACTTACTGGATTGTCTCCTAAATGACTTTCTTTGGTTCTTTCAGACATAAATAAATACTCTATAGTGAGTAATTCCAAATTAATATAAGCTATTTTCTTCATGAAGCCACAAATTAACTATGTCTAATGTCTTATATCTATACTTACTTTCACGCTCGCCCACAATTTTTCAATGTTTTTTGTTGTTAAAGTCACTTCATTACTAAATTCCTTTGTATAAACCTAATTTAGTTCTAATATAATTTTCTTATAAAATTCATCTCCACCTTTAATTGGACATGGATTTACATATGCAACAGGAGAAAATCCTTTAAAATTAGTTATTATAATGATGATCACAGATAAGTGTCCCAATTTACCCATTTTCATAAAGTCCATTGCCTTCTCCAAGTTTGTTCATTATCTGGTGGAGCTTGAGTATTGCATATTCTTATATTTTTGATGTCTTAAAATCTTTACTATTAAAACTCTTATTGCAAAATGTGGTTGCTATCTACATCTTGAACACAAGACTATCATTGAAGATACCATGTACTTATGGCATAGAACTCGGGGAAATCAAGCTGGTACTTAACTGGAAGCTTCACCACTTCTGGTTAGCATTCATAGTGCTAGAAGGTTACACAACAAGAGAAGAAAAGCAATCATCTATCTCACGCTGCTTCATATTTTGTGAACTGTAACAACAGACTACTTGCAAGATATGTGCACTGATGCAATAGTGTCAGGACTGTTAGTAGAGTAACTAGTTGCATTTTTATTGTACTTAACACCCATTTCATAAGATAGATTCCACATATGATAATGATTCCAGGAAATTGGCTAGATTGGTTATGGGCCTAAGGAGCAAACCTACTATTATCTATAGGTTAAATGATCACAGCAATAAAAGGACTCCTACTGTTGAATTGCCATATTCATAGATCAGTTTATCATTCCATCCTTAAAACTTTTCCTTGCAGTAGATAGTAATTAATGAGACCCAAAACTGAACAATATACAGAGAATGAAAGACTCTGTACTGTTCATTCCTGAGTGAAATGTCCTCATCACATCTCTCCCTTCAAGGCTTGGGGATCTGTGTGCAAAAGGAGATGGAAAATTTGTAAAAGCCAAGTGTCTAAGGGTTACTATTGCTGTGAAGAGACACCATGATAATGGCAACTCTTATAAAGGAAAATATTTAATTTAGGGTGACTAGTTTACAGTTCAGTTTCAGTCCATTATTATGGTGTGGAGCATGTTGGCATGCAGGCAGACATTGTGTTGGTTACCTCTCTATCAGAAAGCAACAGTAATTGGACTGTGACACTGAGTACTATCTTTAGCATAGGAAACCTCAATGCCCACACCCATGGGGAGTGACTCACTTCCTCCAACAAGGCCATACCTGCTCCAAAGGAGCCACACCTCTGAATAGTGCCACACCCTATGAGCTTGTGGGCACCAGTTACATTTAAATTACCAAACCAGGGATAATAGATTATTTTAAGAAAACAGCATTTTCTAAACATAACAGGCAGGTGCACTTATGATGTTACAGAAACTATAACAGTATGCACATATCTGCATACAAAATAAAACCTCTCATTCTTAGATGTTAGCTGTGAGTATTCAGATATGTGTATTTTGTTTAAAATATGCTCAGAAGTCAGGATGTTAATAAAGTCTCTATTTCAAAATTGTTTTATGTATAATATGTGTGTTTTCAAGGTAAAATCATATACCATTCATTCAGTGGATAATTATACAATCTAGCTGTTCTCTAGGCCTCTATTGATTTCTAATCAATAGTATATTATTTCTCTTTTGGGGGACCTTTTTTATTATTTTTTTCAGTTATTTTATATACCAACCAATTTTCCCTCCTTCCTCTCTTCCTGTTCTCTCTCCCACCTCTTACCTCCACCCCATCCACTCCTCCCCCCCTTCAGAAAGGGGCAGGCATCCCAATGGTGTCAACAAAGCAAGACATATCAAGTTGAGGCAGGAAAAGTCCCTCCCCCTGCATCAAGGCTGGGTGAGGGATCCTAGCTTAGGGAATAGGTTTCAAAAATGCAGCTCATGTTCCAGGGACAGGCCCTGATCCCTGTAGATGTAACCAACCGTCTTATAAATAAGAAACACAGAACCAATGCAAAGAAGAAAGCCAAGAGGTCAGAGCTAAGAGCCAAAACCTTACCCTTCCTCCTGCAGTGGTCCTACCTCTCCGAAGGAGCCTGTACTTCCTGTGTTAAAGTCATTATATAGTCTCTGTTATGCCTTCTCATTGGTTGTAAACCCAACCACAGGACTGCCTCATTACGGCCTGTCTGTATAGACCTCCAGGTGTTCTATGGTTGGTAATGAGATTAAAGGCATGTATATCCAATGCTGGCTGTATCCCTGAACACACAGAGACTTACCTAGCTCTGTCTACCAAGTGCTGTGATCACAAACGTACACCACCACTGCCCTACTTTCCTATGGCTTGCTAATAGCTCTGATCCCCAGGCAACTTTATTTATTAACATACAATTAACATATTGGTATAAAAGAAAAATATCACCATAGATCCCACTGATGGGGGCCCTACAAAAAGACCGAGCTACACAACTGTCACCCACATGTGGACAGCCTAGGTCAGTGCCATGCAGACTCCCTAGCTGTCGATCAGGAGTCAGTGAGCTCCCTTTAGCTCAGGTCACCTGTCTCTGTGGGTTCCCATGGCATGATCTTGACCCCCTCCTTGCTCATTCAGTCCCTCCTCCTTCTCTTCAACTGGACTCCCAGAGCTTGGCCCAGTGCTTGGCTGTTGATCTCTGCATCTGCTTCTATCAGTAACTGGATGAAGGCTCTTTGAGGACAATTAGGGTAGTCACCAATCTGATTACAGTAGATGGCCAGTTCAAGTACCCTCTCTCTCCACTATTGCTAGGATTCTTAGCTGAAGTCATCCTTGTGGAATCCTGGGAGTTTCCCTGGCACCAGGTTTCTCCCTAACCCCCAAATGGCCCCCTCTATCAAGATATCTCTTTCATTACTCTCACACTCTGTCTGACCACAACTAAACTAACCTGATCCTTCATATTCCCATCCCCCCATACCCTCTCCTCCATTCCCCCCACCCTCAGCCCCTGCTTCCAGTTTACCCAGGACATTTCATTTATTTTCTCTCACCAGGTTTACCCATGTGAACCTCTTAGGGTCCTTCCTCCTTGTTACCTAGCTTCTTGAGATTGTGGAATGTAGCCTGGTTATCATTTGCTTTACATTTAATATCCACTTATGAGTGAGTACATACCATGTTTGTCTTTCTGGGTCTGGGTTACCTCACTCAGGATGACTTTTCTTCTATTTCTATCTGTTTGCCTGCAGATTTCATGATGTCATTGTTTATTACCATTGAGTAAATGCACCACATTTACTTTATCCATTCTTCTGGAAGGCCTTATTCAATATGTCTCAATGCTCATTCTCATTTTCTGGTTATAGTTACACTGTACACTTTTTATATTCTCAAAACATACTCTGAAACATTTTTGTCTATTTTGCACAAACTGGCTTGGAACTAATGACTTTTCAGTTGCCATAAGTACAGGTTCATACAGCTATGCCTGGATATCTACTACACCAACATTCAATGAAGCGGTTACATGCTATGACTTTATATTACAACTAGGAGGCACAGGTTACTTTACCCTGTATATATTTTATGTATAGTAAACATTTTATGTAAAATAAATAAAAAATAAATAAAATTAATGTTTATAAGCTATAAACATTTGTGAGTAAAGATGCATTAATGAGCATTAAGTTCTTTAAGGTTTGAAAACTTTCATCAATATATGTGATTTTCATTGTAACTTTGAAAAGTCACACAATTGTAGATGCAAAAACACTACTAGATGTGGAAACATCAAATTCTAATTTTTTTCTTTGCCATGGAAGTAAATTTGAACAAGTTTATAACCTAATCTGGAAATGAAAATCTGTGGACCATTGCATTTCTTAGGTTTCTGAATATCATGTCATTGCAGACAGATCAATTTTTTTTAAGTTTACTTCTTAAATACTGTTTCATATTCCAGTAGAGCAAGATAATAAGAAAGAAATCCTACTTTTCATCAAGTATGCAAGATACCAAAATGTTATGCACCAGAAAATGCAAACAAGATTTCCCAGTCATCTGCTGTGTATAAACAATTGTGGTGGGAATTATCCTTAAAAATACACAATAAACCCAAGCTTTGAGTGAGTTCTTGATACAATTAAAATTTAGTTTGAAAAACATAATTAAAATGATTGGATGTGAGAAGGTTTTTTTTTCAGTTAACAAAATCTATAATGGATCAATAGCTTAAATCATGTATGAATTTAAGTTTAATTCTTGTGTAGTTTCAAGAATAAATACAACTAGCTCTACCATTAAAATTGCTAAGTTTTGTCTCTGCGGTTCTCTTATAGATCTTTTTTCACTTGCTTTGATTTTTCAGAATTGAATTGTTGGGAATTTAAATGTTTCTGAGAGTTGTATTTACCTGTCTCATTAGAAATTTCATTGTATGGACAGGAAGTACAATCAAAGCAACAGGCAGCTTTACCCTCTTGGATAGTTCTTCTGAATCCAGGTCTACAGAGCTTATAGCATACAGACTTAGGAATCTGAAGAAAACAAAAGGTATTTTAGAAAATGTTCAGAGTTATAGGGATAAATATAGGGCCTTTAAATACTAAACTATTAATTCTTAGATTTTATACTTATAAATGAAGATAATGGGTATAGTACTCCCAGTTTTGGAAGTTTGTGCTCAACACAAGCTCATAAAATTTGGTCCAAAGAACATGAATTTGATGAAAGTTTGTAAACTTTAAGAGATGTGGTTAATTAGGAAGAACTTAGGTGACTGAGCATGTCCAGGTATCATTCCGGATTGATCTTGTCTCTACATGTATTGGCTTCTTAGGTTATCAGCTTGTATTTCCACAAGTATTGTTCATCCTGTCAACCTGGAATTATTTATAATGACTATGAAACAAGTATTTGCACACTCATTTGGGCTATTTCCAGGTGAGTTTACATGGATTAGAAAGAGTCACTCTTAAAATGGTTTACACTATTTCATTGTGAATGAAAAGGAGAATGGAAGTGAATAGTAACATTCACGACTTACAATTTCTGAATGTAGATGTAATGTGACCAGGGGCTTCCTGATCCTACAGTTATGATTTATACAACATAATTAAACTGCTCTCTTAATTTGGGAGCCAAAGAAATTTTTGTTTTGTTTTGTTTTTCGAGACAAGGTTTCTCTGTGTAGCTTTGCGCCTTTCCTGGAACTCACTTGGTAGCCCAGGCTGTCCTTGAACTCACAGAGATCCGCCTGGCTCTGCCTCCCGAGTGCTGGGATTAAAGGCGTGCGCCACCACCGCCCGGCGAGAAATTTTTTAAATTATTTTTGTTAACAAATTTATTTTCAGCAGTGAGGTAAGTAACTAAGATATACACAGATGCCCATTATACTTTGTAGCTGTGCTAGAGAACTAAATTCCAGGAAGCTTTGTCCTGCTATTTTACAAGTGGGCATCAAAATAAACCTCATATCAAGTGTTTTGAAGCAACAGCATAAATTTTACTTAAGCATATATTTATGACAGGAAATGAGTGAAAATTAAGAAACACTGAAAAACAAACAGTTCCATTGATCAGAATCTGGTTATCGAAAATTCTGTGTATATGTTATTTTGGTATTCTGAATTGGTAGTTTTATACTGATGGGATCTGAGTCAGGAACTAAGAATTATTATGCACAAGAATATGTTTTTGTTTTATTTAGTAATTTCAAACCACTGAGTTAAGAATCAACCTACCTCTGTAAATTTTATGGGCCACTGTATCAAATTGGTAGTTAAAGACAATTGTTGACCATGTGGAGCATTTGGAGAAAATGATCCTACTTTCACCTTTAGTCCAATGCCTTTTGGAAAATTCCAAAAGTTGATAATGTCATACTTGGAATCTAACTTAGATTTCATGTACATTAACATGTGGCTTCCCACATGGTTATTCATATAGATATTCTGTAGGAATGGGTGGAGCTAAAAGAGATACATGAACTTATATTAAAGTAGGTCCTAGACAGTTACAACAGAACTAAACAGTGGAAAATCAATCTGTTTTTTTTGTCCGTGAAGTAAAATGCATTTTTTGTAGGCAATTTTACTGGGTAATGTTTAGTAAATGGGATTCAAGCTGATAAGAACTGCTATTATAATCATAACATGTACATCTGTTTCAAGAAAAAGCATTGTAGGAAACATACATAAGCAGTCAAAGATGAGGCAAATCTCAAAACCTGGACATGCCTATTTATTTGCTAAATGTGTCTAAGGTTTCAATGTGTAATATAAAGATAATAATGTAATTAAAATGATCATTTACCTACATAACCACCGTTGAAATGCTCAGTAACAATGTGACATTTAAGCATCTGCTTCTCTTATTTCTACTGTGAAAAATGTATGAGGGAAGTCTGAATTTTCTTATTGAAACTATTACTTAAGGGGACTGTAAGGCTATTTGTAAAATAAATTTGATACTGCCTTAACGTATTGCTTCTTGCAATTGGCACCCTATTTATCAGGGATAAAGAAACTTAGGTAAGTATTGAACTCCAGAGAAACAAGTACAGGTCCTCTTATGCTATTTGAATAAATGTACTACCATCTTACAGTGTTCATGTTTGGTAACTTTGAAAAGTACCTAAGTGTAACTGTGATGATTTTAAAACATAGTGGAAAAGAGGTTACCTGCCAGGGGAGGAATATAATTCCCTCTCTATTTTCATATTGTTGAATTTGAACTTGCTTAAGAATCATCTCATGGAGACTGTGGGCCACAGCATACACTGCATTGTATATATAGTAACTCTCTTTACTCATGGCTGTGTCAAAATTTTGCTTAGGCAATAAATTCAAAGAAGCATTGGGTTGACAGTTCTCCAAGAGTTTACAATCAATCCTGGAGAATGGGCATTTGAAGAACAAATGCCACAATTTAGGAAGATATGTATCTTCTGGGTATTTGGAAGGATGAACTGTTTGGATAAAATGTGTAAAATCAACCATCTCCTCATAGTGGTGTGAAAAAATGAGACTCCCATGGAAAGAATCTAACATAAAATAATCCAAGTGGTTGGTAACATCCCAAGGTGAGTTCATGACCCAGACTTTCCCTGTAGTTAACTTCTGTCCTATATTTTTCATTAAACCTTGCAGAGAATCAATGTCTCCATAAATGATAATCACATTTGCAGATGAGTCTTGGATCCTTCCTACACTTTTCCAGAAATTGTCAGAAAATGAAGCCAATGTACCTGAAATCATTTCCACAAAAGCCATGCAGACCGTATTTTTCCTCATCTCTTCTTTCAAGTCAGATAAAATTTGACTTCCTCTGTGGTCATCTGTGAGGAGCAGTCCTACCCAGGTCCATTTGAAATGAAGCATCAAAGAGACAATGCCAAGTGACAGAGATGTGTCACTGGGAGCCATCTGGTAGAGAGAAGTAAACTGTGCTCGATCATTCAGGAGAGTATCAAAAGGCCCAAAAATAAGCTAAGAAGAAAGCGCAATTTTGAAAACAGGGTGAGAACATTGTCATCAAAAACAGTTTTACTTTTGAAGCAACAGTTGAGACTTGTTAAGATGCCAACCTGCACATTCAGTTTTTAAAGTCTAACCTCCCTTGCTGTGAGGTTTCCAAAAAATTATGTCAAGTCTCCTACTCAACAGAAATTTTTGTCTTCTTTACCCTGCTGGTCCATTCTATTCCAAGCAGAAAAAATACAGATAAATCACCAAATGTCTAAATATTTATCCATTGACAGATTAGTAATTCAAATGACCATATTTTTCCTCTATAGACATCTGAAATATCACCAAACAAAAGCTTCTTTCCCGTTCTGTAACACCCCACACCCTCACCTGTGGTATTTTGTAGAGTTGAAGCAGTGTTCCCATATGCGCTGATATTGCAAATGATGTTCCTGTAAGTGCAGCTGCTGACTTCCGTTCTTCTTTACAATTGTAATTAGCTTTGACATCATTCATCCCTGTGAGCCAAATAAAAGCATTCATAAGAGTATTCTTTTCACTGAAAGGGATATTATAAAGATCAAATCCAAGAGATGTGTTAGGTAAAAGTTGAGGGTTCCTGTTGATCTCTTCAATGGCAAATACCAGGGCCAGGACAAACTGGTAGTTCTTAAACTTGTACCTGCACATAGGATATAAAAATGTATAGGAGGAAGACTTAGACAACATACATCCGCTCATTTAATGTAATACATTTTATAATTCAAATTTTACTGTTCCTACAAAACCCATACTTTAAAGTCTCTGGAATTTAAATTTACTTTAAATGGCTGAAATTAGAATAGTGTTTTAGAGTTAGGATTAATTATGATCCTATAGTTATAACAATGATTAATAAAAGATAAAAGTGAGCTTGAAAGCTAAAAGTGAGCTTGTTTTGTCTTTCTTGTGAGAATACACTAAAAATTCTTCCATGGACAGGAATTA
>CABHPQ010126185.1:0-17746 GCA_902168405.1 Peromyscus aztecus | reverse complement strand
AGGAGGAGGAGGAGGAGGAGGAGGAGGAGGAGGAGGAGGAGGAGGAGAGAGAGAGAGAGAGAAATGGGGAGGTGTTAAAAGCCAGGTATACTAGGGGCTGGAGAAATGGCTCAGCAATTAAGAGCACTGGCTGTTCTTCCGAAGGACCTGGGTTCAATTCCCAGCACCCACATGACAGTTCACAACTGTCTGTAAATCTAGTTCCAGGGGATCTGAAACCTTCATGTAGATATACATGCAGGCAAAAAAACCAATGTACATTAAATAAATAAATAAATAAATCCATCTTTAAAAAAACAAAAAACAAAAACCCATATATACTAATTAAAGGGAGCTGTGGAGATGACTCGGGACTTAAGAACATTGACTGCTCTTCCAGAGGACATAGTCTGGACTTTCCTGGCACCCACCTGACTGTCAGCACTGTCTGTAACTCCAGTTCTTGGGGATCCATTGCTCTCTTCTGGCCTCCAAGGGCACTGCACACACATGGTGCACAGACATACACACAGGGAAAAATACCCATATACATATAGCAAAAATTAATAAAATCTCAAAAAAAAATTTAAAGAACAGTAAGAAGTGGATAAGTGGTGATAAGGCTGACTGTATTTTGAATATGGTGAGACACACAGACCTACAATACATGACAAAACTGAATACAAACAACACACACACACACATACACACACACACACAAAGTCAAACTGGTAAAATATGAGTAAGGTTAGTACCTATTAATGTCAACATCCTGGCTGTTACATTATATCAGTTTTGGAAGATATAACTATAGGCAAATTGGTAAGTCTACATATAATCTGCATCATTTCCTATAAATACATGTGAATACACAATTGTCTCATAATAAAAATCTTAATTAAAATTTAAAGGTGTTTTGTTTGGTTTGGTTTTTTGGTGAGCAGGCTAGCTCTTAACTCATAGAGATCAATCTGCCTCTGCCTCCCGAGTGCTGGGATAAATGGCATGCACCACCACCACCTTGCCTAAAAAAAATTATTTTAAACTATGTTCATGAGTGATTGCATACATGTGTATGTATCACATGTATGTTTGATGCCGAGCAAGGACAGAAGAGAGCATTAAATCCCCTGGAACTAGAATTACACACAAGTTGGAGCCACCATGTGGATGCTGGAAACCGAACTAGGGTCCTCAACAGGAGCAGAAAGTCCTTTTAACTGCTGAGGCATTCTCTATTGCCCCCAAAGATTTGTTTTTATTTTATGTGTATATGTCTGTGTGATTATATGCCATGTGTTTATGGGTACTTGCACATACCAGAAAGGAATACTAGATCCCCTGGAGCTAGAGTGATGGGTAGTTGTGTGTGAGCTGACCAGTGTGGGTTCTGTGAACTAAACTCTGATCCTCTGGAAGAGCAGCAAGTTCTTTTAATTGGTAATTCATTTTTCCAAACCTGGACTTTAATATTTATATATTATATTAAATATATAATATGTATATACACACAAAATATACATATATATATAAATAAAACCAAACACACATAAATATCTCAAGAAAATACACACACGCACACACATGAAAGCAGAGAATTGCCTCTTCTTAGTTACTTCTTAGTTACTAACACATTATTTTACCTCTTCCAAAATTCAATCAGAAGCTGGGCATGATGGTGCATACCTTTAATCCCAGCACTCAGGAGGCAGAGGCAGGTAGATCTTTATAAATTCAAGGCCAGCCTGTTTTACATAATGAATTCCAAGAGAGCTAGGGCTATGTAAAGAGACCCCGTCTGTTTTAGTGTCCTGTCTACTGCTGTGATAAAACACTATGACTGGGGCTGGAGAGATGGCTCAGAGGTTAAGAGGACTGACTGTTCTTCCAGAGGTCCTGAGTTCAATTCCCAGCAACCACATGGTGGCTCACAACCATCTGTAATGAGATCTGGTGCCCTCTTCTGGCCTGCAGTCAAACATGCAGACAGAACACTGTATACATAATAAATAAATAAATCTTTAAAAAAAAAACCAAAACACTATGACCAAGACAACTTACAAACAAAAGAGTTTAATTAATTGGGCTTATGTTTTTGGAGGGTGAGAGTCCATGATGGTGGAACAATGGTAGAAATGGCAGAAAGGGCTGAGGGCTCACATCTCAAATGGTAAGCAGGAGGCAAAGAGACACACTGGCAATGGCAGAAAGTCTTTTGAAACCTCAAAGCCAGGGATGGAGAGATGGCTCAGAGGTTAAGGGAACTGGCTGTTCTTCCAGAGGTCCTAAGTTCAATTCCCAGCAACCACATGGTAGCTCACGACTGTCTATAATAAGATCTGGTGCCCTCTTCTGGTGGGCAGACATACATGTAGGCAGAACACTATATACATAATAAGTCTTTAAAAGAAAAAAAGAAAGAAACCTCAAAGCCCATCCCCAGTGATAAACCTTCACAAACAAGGCCACGTCTCCTAATCCTTCCCAAACAGGTCGACAAACTGGGCACAAAGTCTTCAAACACAAGCCTATAGAGGATATTCTCAGTCAGACAACCATACACACTGTCTAAAAAAAATTAATTAAAAAAATTTTTTTTTGTTTTTGTTTGTTTGTTTTTCGAGACAGGGTTTCTCTGTGTAGTTTTGGTGCCTGTCCTGGCTCTCTCTGTAGACCAGGCTGGGCTCAAACTCACAGAGATCCACCTGGCTCTGCCTCCCGAGTGCTGGGATTAAAGGCGTGTGCCACCAACGCCCAGAAAATTGACTTTCCCACTTTTTTTTTTTAATTTATTTTTATTTTACATGCATGAAAGGACCAAGCAGATGCCATAACAGGCTGCTCAGTCTTCTCTCAGAGATCAGGTCTCAATTTCAGTTTCCTGAGACTTGAGCAAGCAGTTTCTGGAAGGGCCATGAACAAAAGACATAGTCCTTGCAGTAGCTCCCTTTCTGCACGTACTCTGACTGCTCAAAGTTCAGCCAGATGTTTACTGTCTGGGACCCCTCACCAACTTAGAGTTATGTACATGAGTCAAGGACAGAGCCTAGACCACTGTGCCAGCCCCCACAGTCAGTACATGCTAAGCCAGCCAGCCCCCATGGCAGCTCAAGGACAAAGCCTGGGACTTGTGCCAGACTGCCCTCAAAATGATAATTGTAACCCCTAACCAGTAAATTCAAAGGTTACATACCCTTACCCAATAAAAAGAGAACAGAGACCTTCAAAAATAAAAATAAACCAATCCAAGTTGCACCCAGGCCAAACCCCCCAACTGCCCTGAAGGGCTTGAGGTTTTTGCATTTAAATAGCTAGCCTCACAAAGAAAGAACAACTCCTCCCTGCCTCACTCTATTGGGTGTAGGAATGAGTTCCCTGTGTAGACTTGTATCTAGAGAATAAACCTTGCTGTTGCATTCTGGATATCCATGGTCTTCGGTGGTCTCTTTGGGGTTGTGACTGGGCATAACAGCATTAATGTTTTGCTTGCATGTATGTCTGTGTGAAGGTGCCAGGTCCCCTAGAACTGAAGTTACAGACAGTTGTAAGCTGCCATGTGAGTGCTGGGAATTGAACCCAGGTCCTCTGGAAGAGCAGTCAGTGCTCTTAACCACTGAGCCATCATCTCTCCACCCCCAAATTAAATATTTTAATTAAAAATTTTTTAAATTAAAAGTATTTTTAATTAAAAAATGCTATGGAAATTTTGAGCAGTTGTGAACATTCTGATATTTACTTCACCTCCAGAATTCCAAGAAAGACACGTTTGCTCTGTGTCGTTAGTTTTACTAGACCCTGGTTAAAGAAGGGAAAGTTCAGTAAAAAGGCAAGCCTGTGAAGTTCTCTCATCAAACTAGATTCTAAAATAGCAGCTGGTTGGAACGGTACAAGTAGACAAAACCTACTCTTTCAAGGCAATTACTTGAGGCAGTAAATAACTGCGGTGGGGACCTACATAAAACTCTTAAATCCCCAAAAGGATATCACTCTTCCCTGCTCCCAAGCCGTTTCCCTGATTCCTGCTGAGGAGACTGAAGACTGAAGACAGAGGTGCACACCTGTACCCCAGCATAAAGGAAGTAGAGGCAGTAATATTAGAAGTTCAGGGCCAGCTTTGGCTACAGAACAAGTCTTAGGGCAGCCTGGGCTGGATGAGACCCTATGGAGTAGGAAGATGTTGGGAGAATTCCTGCAGATCAAGGAGTGTTAGCACATAGCTTTCATCTGCCTTTTGTGACTGCCGCCTCCTGTCTCCAGTACTTCCTGCTTTAAGTCTTATCTGAGCTCCCTAGGGGTTCAAAACCTACACAAACTTGTGTTAGGAATGACCCAGAACATGGTGGTATTCCTTTACTGAGAATTTGCATTTGGCATTATTCCTTTTGGGGGCTTAGATAAGAGGTTTTGGTATAGGAATGACTTGCTAAAGGTGTGAATTGTGTAACAATAAAAGGGCCCTTTGCTAAGCTATAGTGAGTCGATCCGATAGAGATGGAATTCACCCTGCAGAGCTCACCAGTAGGAGGAAAGCAGCCAATTTAAACATTGTAAGAGGGCTGGAGAGATAGTTGAGCAGTTAGGAGTACTAGTTGCTTTTCCAGAGAACCCAGGTGTAAACAGCACTTACATGGTGGCTCACATTCTTCTCTAACTCCAGTCCCAGGGGATCTGATGGCCCTCCACTTGCCTCTGTGAGCACTTCATGCATGTGTGCACAGACACACATGCAGGCAAAACACTCAGACACATAAAATACAATAATTAAAAAATTTAAAACATGCTAAACTATGTAAGTGTGTTGGTGCACACCTTTAATCCCAGCACTAGAGAGGCAGAGGTTAAAGGGATCACTGGCCACCCTGTTTTGGTGAGTTTCAGGCCAGCCAAAGGCAAGGCTACATATTAGGATCTTGTCTCAAAATAAAACAAAAAACCTGATTATTTAAAAATAAATAAATTAATTAATAATAATAATAATAAGGTAGAGAACAATTGAGGAGAACACCTCCACAGATACACAGATACAAGTATATACAGATACACATATACACAAACACACCCCAAAACAAAAGGGAAATGCCCTAGGCTGCAGCTGTAGTCATCAAACCATTATAAATCAGAGTGATAAACTAGCAAGATGATTTTATGGGAGAATTTGGGAAGAAGCAAAGCCCTAAGAGGTTAAATTCCTAAGAAGCAACTCTTCTCTCTTCCTGTCATAGAATTCTTTTGAATATACAATACCCCTTCCTGACAAGATCTAGCATTTTATTATATTGTAGGCCTTTTTTTTTTACTTTATTTATTTATTTATTTATTTATTTTAAATTACACTCATGATATTCATTAATTACACTCATGATATTAATCACATTTGTGGTATTCATAGATTACATTCACAGTATTCATTCAATTATATATATAATATATATATTTTAATTTTAAATGCTGAATGTCATTTATTTAAGGGGGGAGGAGGTCTTAAATACAGGCTTACAGCACAATGGGAAGACCCCGGAGGGCAGAAGTTCGCTACTGATGTTTTACAATCTTGCTTCTAATCTGTTAACGCCCATTATTCAGGGTACCAGGCAAGGAACTTCCCTAAAGCATTCAGGAGGGTGGAACCTGGCAGGGAATTAGCATAGGGAGAATATCAAGGTCAAGGTCCTCAAGCAAGGCAACAGTTACCCAAAAACGTCTCCCTTTTATTAAAAAATGAGCTTCTGACTTGGGTTGTGTGGGACGTCAGCAGGTCACCTTACCTGTCATGGAGAAGCCTGCCCAGGCCACACAGGTGCTCTGTCTTAGGTTGGTGAGTGCCCCTCAGGCATTACCCGTCTCTGAATACTCATTATCATACAGGCTCAATCGCATGTGAGCTGCAGAGTTAACTGCTGCCAAAGATCTCAAAGTGGCACTGGGCTTGCAATCTGTGTGTTTGATACAGAAAAGACCAACAGAGGTCCTATCTCACCCATAGCCAGTAGGCTAAAGGCAACTGAGCCATTCCCTTCCTTAACAAGTATTGTAGGCCTTTCTTAAACAGCATTTGCATTTCAAGAAAATATCTAAGCTTGCCACAGTGGTACATGCCCATAAGACCAGCACTCCGGAGGCAGAGACAGGAGGACCTCTGTAAGTTCAAGGCCAGTCTGGTCTATAAAGTGAATTTCAGACCCGCCGGGGCCACACTGTTTCAAATAATAAGTAAGCAAGCAAACAAACAAATAAATAGCAAATGAATGAATGAATGAATGAATGAATGAATAAAAAGCGAATGAATGAATAAATAGAAAAAGGAAGAAATATATAAAGATCATTACAAGGTTTCCCTATTGGTACCAAAGACCACCAGAAGTTTCAAGGCATAAGACATCAACAAGCCCAAAGCAGGAGAGAACAACTCCAGACAAAACTATTAAGTGCCTGCGAAGCTTTTTGTGTATATTAGTACGTATGTATTGTGTGCCTTGAGTGTAGAAGTGCACATGCCTGTGTATGTTAAAGCAGAGGGCAAAGGCAGGATATCAGCTGTCTTCATCTTCATCTGTTGTTCTTAACCTATTGCCTGGATCAGTGAGCGCTCAAGGACCCATCTGTGTCTGCCCCAACAATGGTGACATTATATACAAGTGCAGCCATGCCTACCTTTTTATATGGGGGCTGGAGGTTTGAACCAAAATCCTCATGTTGCAGAGTAATTGCTCTTTCCCACTTAACCATCTCCCCATGAAACATTTTATTTATTTACTTACTATTTATTCATTCATTCATTCATTCATTCATTCTTTCTTTCTTTCTTTCATTTATTCAAGTGTTGTCCTGGATGGCTGCAGCTCACTATGTAGACCAGGCTGGCTTCCAACTCATAGATTCACTTTCATCTGTCTTCCAAATACTGGGATTAAAGGTATGCACTACCTACCATGTTTCACCTTCACGTGAAGCCTCTTGACCCCAGGGAAACCCTCTATAAAGGAACTGAGGTATTGAAACAGCTGCAGTCAGCACTTGCCAGAAGCCCCTTGGGAAAGGATTGTCGACCCAAACGTCTCCTACTTACATGGAGCAGTGGAAAGTGCCGACAGGGTTCTCACGGCGGATGTCTTCATACTCCTCATATATGCCCCGCTTTTGCCTGGTATTAACATAGTCTACCAGCTCTTGGATGGTCATGGCATGGGGACCTGGAACATGTACTGAGTCCCAGTCTAAGGCAGGAGGTAGGGAAAACAGGATGATCTCATCGAAGGGATCTGGGTGGCCGTTCACTTGGGGCAGGAACTGGAAATTCCAAGTGGCGAGGTCAATTTTGACGTACCCACCCAGATTTTCTGGAAGGCACTCCCTAGGCAGGTGCTGGGTAACTTCAGATGTCTTTAATATCTGAATCTGTAAGGACACAAAGAGCTACACTGAGCACTGGACCTATAAGTCAGAAAGCATACAGACAAGATCAAAAAACAAATGTGCTTACATTAGATTTGAAAATCAGAGGAAATTTGCTTGAACCACTGTATAGTTGAAAAGAAGCAGAGTGAATTTTATTCCCTTTGGATTAAAATCCTATGAATTTCTCAGATAGCTAAGTTTGAATCCTGAGACTGTCTCTCAAATTCACTCCTGGAATTAGAGTCCAAGCTACTTCTCTTCTGAAATGAAGGGATAGTGGACAAAGGCTTCCCACTATCAACAAGGCTTTAAGGCAACATCTCTTGCTGGTTCTCTTCTTTCTAGAAGCTGAGAATGCATAGGTAATGACTACTTCTGTCAGTCGCACACTAACCCAACCTATTCTAAGTCTCTTAGCTTCTACTTTACTCACAGCTTTGTATGAGTGTCCTCAAAGACAGATTTCCAAAAAAGACAAAGACACCTCAAAATGGTCATCTCAGAAAACACTAGATAAGTAATCATATCTGATTCTGCTACGCACTTAAATATAGCCATGCTAGGCCAAGATGGCCTAGGTAGTTCTCCTTAAAATCTTTGTAGCGCAGGAATGCTATTCTTAAAAGACTGTCCTCTTGCTGGTGCCTCTTCTTATTTTTTTAATTGTGTGTGTGTGTGTGTGTGTGTGTGTGTGTGTGTGTGTGTGTGTATACCACATGCAGATGATGGGCAGCCAGAAGAGGGCACTAAATCCCTGGAATTGCACTTACAGTGAGAAGTCAACCAACTTGGGTGCTGGAAACCCAACTCAGGTACACGCTCTTAACCACTGAGGTACCACTCCAGCACCCCAACCCCAACCTCTTCTTAAAAAGCTATCCCCAGGGCTGAAGAGATGGTTCAGAGGTTAAGAGCACTGGCTGTTCTTCCAGAGGTCCTGAGTTCAATTCCCAGCTACCACATGGTGGCTCACAACCATCTGTAATGAGATCTGGCGCCCTCTTCTGGCCTGAAGGGATATACGCAAGCAGAACACTGTATACATAATAAATAAATTTTTTTTAAAAAAGTAAATAAATAAAAAATAAAAATAAAAAATAAAAAGCTATCCCCTCTCCTCCTCTACCTCTTAAAGAACTAGCTCAAAAAAAAGCTGGAGAGATGTTAAGTAATTAAGACCCAGTTCAGTTCGCAGCATCCACATGGCTCAACTACAGTTCCAGGGGATCCAATGCCCTCTTCTAGCTTCTGATGACACCAGGCACACACATTGTACACAGACATACATGTAGGCAAAACAACCATACAGATGAAATTGAAAAAAAAACAGATCTTAGCCAGGCAGTGGTGACTCATGCCTTTCATTCCAGCACTTGGGAAGCAGAGGCAGGTGGATCTCTGTGAGTTGGAGGCCAGCCTGGTCTACAAAGCAAGTTACAGGACAGTCAGAACTACACAGAGAAACCCTGTCTTGGGGAAAGGAATAATAATAATAATAATAAATATTATTTTGGACATTTTAAAAATGGAAGCAATAAGAAACTGTTTTAAGAAAACACAGCCGGATGGCGGTGGCGCACGCCTTTAATCCCAACACTTGGGAGGCAAAGGCAGGTGAATCTCTGTGAGTTCGAAGACAGCCTGGTCTACAGAGTGAGTTCCAGAACAGGTTCCAAAAGCTACACAGAGAAACCCTGTCTCAAAAGACGCCCCCCACCACCAAAAAAAAATGACAGAAAACACAATACCCAGAGATGTGCATGATGGTACACTCCTCCAATCCCAGTACTTGGAAGGTTGAGATGGGAAGACAGCCATGAATGTGATGCCTACTACACAGTGAGCAGCTATAGGCCAGCCTCAGCTACAGAATGAAACTGTCTCAAAGAATAAACAGAAAGACCAAAAGAAAAGGAACAAATAAAACCAGGAAGAGACCTTCCTATCACTCTGAAAGTCACAGGAACTTAATAGTACTTTCCAGTAAATGAACCAGGGTTTGGCTTGCTCTCCTCTCTCCTTCCTCTCTCTCTCTGTATACTAGAGACAGACTCCACGGGCCTTTTAAATGGTACTAGGCAAGTACTCTACCATTAAACTACATGCTCAGCCCCAGATCAATTCTAATACCTGTTCAGATAGTATAAATATGTTAAATGCTGACTTTTGGTCTTGGTTTGGGGTATTGGGGACTATGCCTAGTTCCTTGGGCATGTGGAGAATGCACTCTGACACTGAGTTGCTCACCCGATCTTTAAAACCATTCAATTCTGTTCAATATTTATAGTACCTTATGCAGCACTAAGTTAACTTTAGAAATCATGTAATCCTTAAAATACTTCTCAGGGGATGGAGAGATAGCTCATCGGTTGGGAGCACTAGCACTGGCTGTTCTTCCAGAGGACCCGGGTTCAATTCCCAGCATCCACATGGCAGCTCACAGCTATCTGTAGCTCTAGTTCCAGGGTTTCTGATACCTTCACACCAATGCACATAAAATAAAGTTAAACAAATTATTGAAAAATGAATAAATAAAAATAAAATACTCCTGGGACACATTGGTCCAATACTGGTGTTGTTTTTTTTTTTTTTTAAGATTTATAATGTATACAGCATTTGGCCTGCATGTGTCCCTGCAGGCCAGAAGAGGGCACCAGATCTCATTACAGGTGGTTGAGAGTCACCATGTGGTTGCTGGGAACTGAACCCAAGACCTTTGTAAGAGCTGACTAGTCAGTGCTCTTAACCACTGAGCCATCTCTCCAGCCCCTCCAATACTGTTTTATTCAAGGTGGTGTGAAGAAAGAGTCAGATAAACTGGCGTTTTCCAACTCAAAACAAATTTGTGGACAGTGAAGGAGGTATTCTGTCCCAAGCTAATGACTGAATGGAGAATGTGAGTGAATACAGCAACAGGAGCAGAAAACGTTCTAGGAGAAAACATTCTCAGCAGTTAAGAGCACTGGCTGTTCTTCCAGAAGTCCTGAGTTCAATTCCCAGCAACCACATGGTGGCTCACAGCCATCAGTAATGAGATCTGACACCCTCTTCTGGCTTGCAGGCAGAACACTGTATACATAATAAATAAATCTTTAAGGAGAAAAAAAAGAAAAAACATTCTGGGAGGTAAGCTAGAAGGATTCTTTGAAAGCAGATGCCTAACTGGCAGATACTAGAATCTATTTATCTATCTCCAATAAGAAAAGGCTGCCTTACCCTCTCCCGGACTTTGTCCTTCAAGAGCAGGCTGATGATAGAATAGGGCACTCGGAACCATATGGGTGCTCCTACAATCAGCACCTTCTTCAAACGAGCTGGAAATGCTCCCTGTGTTGAAAACATAGAAAGAGTTAAAACCCAAGGACACTGTATGGCCCAAAGTATGGCTTCTTTCACTCTTCTTCCATCCCAGTGAACAGAGTAACTTGACAGCTTAATTCAGACAAACAGGTAGGTTGAAAGTGATTAAAAGAAATGAAGAAATTAGAAGCTGATCTACCTTTAAATGATGTTACATTTATGTTAGCCATAAACTTTATGGATCAAGAACTATTATTTTCTTTTGTATTACTGGTGAGTGGGTGCATGGGTGCCATAGTGTCCATATGGAGATGAGTTCCCTGCTTTCACCTTTGTATGGATTCAAGGTATTAAACACAGGTCACCAGGCCTTCACAGCAAGTGCCTTTACCCTCTCAGCCATCTCACAGCTCTAACTTTTCTACACACACATATCACACACAAGCACATAAATACGCATCCTACAAAAGTTCAGCTTCATAAAACTTAGGTTTTTTTAGCCAGGCGGTGGTGGCGCACGCCTTTAATCCCAGCACTCCGGAAGCAGAGCCAGGCGGATCTCTGTGAGTTCGAGGCCAGCCTGGGATACAGAGTGAATTCCAGAAAAGGCACCAAAATTACACAGAGAAACCCTGTCTCGAAAAAACAAAAAACAAAAAAAAAACCTTAGGTTTTTAATAAACTGAAGATAAAATAAACATGCCACTTATATACTCTTCATTTAGTTCAATATCTATGTGTATATACAATATTTCTATTTTTAATCTTGTCTTCATTTGTTTATTAAACCAATATATACAATCTAGGTTGGAGGCATAACTCAGTGATAGTGTGTGCTTAGCATACACATGACCTAGGTTTGATACCCAACACCACAAAATAAATACATAAATAAATAAATATGATCTAGTGTGTACAAGTACAAATGAGGTCTCAAAAAAGGAAACCGTCTAAACTACTCTTAGAGGCAATAGAGAATCCTATGTATACAAGACATAGAGATGGTATGTCACTGCTAAGTGACATGCTCGGTTTCATGACACTTTTTCACACTCCAGCCTTTCTCAGGAGCAGGGTTCCCATGTAGTAAGAAACCAGGGGGCTGGAGGGATGACTCAGTCAGGGAAGTACAAACCACACAAGTGTGGAGGACCTGAACTCAATCTCCAGGACCCACATAAAACCCAGGTGTGTAATACCAGCACAAGTGAGACAAAAAGATGGATCCCTGAGGCTCACTGGCCAGCAGCCTAGCCTAATAATCAGTGAGCCCCAAGTCCCTGGGAAAGACCCGCTCTCAAAAGAACACGGTACACAAATCCTAAGGATGGCATCTAAGGTTGATCCCTGACCTTCACATAAACACACATTAAGGCACACATGAAAATTAAGCACGTAAGTAAATCAATCAATCAATCAATCAATCAATCAACCCTGGTAATTGGCTTTTAAAAAGGCAACTGTAGCTTTAAAAATCTCCTACCCTAATTTTTCTTACGTTTTGAATAAACCAATCTTAATTTCACTTGTTATTCTCTTTCCAGTTAGCATTTGTTTGTTTGTTTGTTTTTGTTTGTTTGTTTGTTTAGGGTTTCTCTGTCTCAGTGTAGCCTCAGTTGTCCTGGAGCTTTCTCTGAAGACCAGTCTAGCTTTGAACTTACAGAGATACACCTGTCTCTGCCTTCCAAGTGCTAGGATTAAAGACGTGAACCGCCGCTGCCACCACCACCTCCAGCTTCAGTTAGTCTTGGTTCTATTAAATTTGAGGAATTTACAAACACTTCTTACACAGACTACACAACACCCACAACAGAGTTCTCCAAAGGCTTCTTTATTCACATTTAAAAACTACTTTTTATCCCTTCCTTCAAGGACACAAGAATTTATTTCAAGACCTAAATACCCAAAGCCCCTTTAAGTGCCTAATCAATTTGGAGAAATATACTGATTTCAATAAAATGATGGATAGCAGAAACCATTACACTACATGATCTTCATCAGGGCAAAAAGGTAAGAGAGCAGGCATAGTCCACTTAAATAACTGTACCGTACCAGCCCTTGGGCGGTGTAGAGCCTGGTCTACACAGCAAGTGCTAGGCAAGCCTACACTATGTAGGGACCCTATGTCACAACAGGACCAAACACAGAAAAGAAGCTACCTCATAAAGTCTTGGTAGACCTGTTCACTGATGGTGTCTTTAGGAAGCATCTTCCATTACATATTCTTTTTTTTATTTTTAAAAATTTTGTCATGCCGGGCGGTGGTGGCGCATGCCTTTAATCCTCTGCCTCGAGCCAGGTGGATCTCTGTGAGTTCAAGGCCAGCCTGGTCTACAGAGCAAGATCCAGGACAGGCACCAAAACTACACAGAGAAACCCTGTCTTGAAAAAACAAGAACAAAAAATGAAACAAAACAAAACAAAAAAATTTATGTTATGTGCATTGCTATGAGGATGTGAGGATGTTGGATCCCCTAGAACGGGATCTGCAGACAGCTGTGAGCTGCCAGGTGGGTGCTGGAAAAGCAGCCAGTGCTCTTAACCACTGAGCCATGTCTCCAGAGCCCCATTATATAATTTAAAATATACATACACCCTTTTAGTCAGTTCAGTTTCTGAAACACTATCCTAGAAACACAAGTGCCTTTTTTGTTTTCCCCTAGAAAGGGTCTCACTATGTTGTCTTGACTGGCTTGGAACTTGCTATGTAGTGCAGGCTGACCTTAAACTCACAGAGATCCACCTCCCTCTGCTTTTCTCCCATTCTAGGACAAGCAGACCCAAATGTTTTTTCTTTTGTTTTGCTGTTTTCCCTCAGTTGAAGCCAGGGTCTTGTCTACGGGCAGCCTGGGCTGGGCTGGCATGCATATGGAGCCCAGTCTGGCACGAAACTTTTGGCAGTCTTTCTAGCTTAGCTTCCCAAGTGCTAGTATGATAACCCATGACCATACACCCCACAAATGCCAAGTGCATAGTCTCCAGCTGAGCTACACTCCTAGTATGATAACCCATGGCCATACACCCTGCAAATGCCAAGTGCATAGTCTCCAGCTGAGCTACACTCCTAGTATGATAACCCATGACCATACACCCCGCAAATGCCAAGTGCATAGTCTCCAGCTGAGCTACACTCCTAGTATGATAACCCCATGACCATACACCCCACAAATGCCAAGTGCATAGTCTCCAGCTGAGCTACACTCCTAGCTCCTCAACATTTCTGTTATTTCACTTGCATATTTTTGTTTTCTGAGACAAAGGATCTGGTTATGTAGTCCAGGGTGGTCTTGAACACATCCTATCATGAGTGCTGAGATTACAGGCATGTGCCACCATAGCTATTTTTATGTCATTCAATCTTCCCCAGTCATATTAAATAGTTATACATCATAATGAAGTTTTGTGTATTAGGGAGTAGGGGGTGGTTGTTGTTGTCTGGGACATGGTCTCATGTAGTCCATTCTAGTAGTTCGAATGAAAATGGCCCCCATAGGCTCATATATTTGAATACTTGATCCCATGTTGGTGAAACTGTTTGGGAAGGATGAGGAGGTGTGGCCTTGTTAGAGAAGGTGTATTGCTGAGGGCAAGCTTTGAAGTTTCAAAAGGCTGGTACAATTTCCAGTGTGCTCTCCCTCCAGCTATTGGATCAAGAAGTGAGTTCTCAACTGTTACTACAACCATACCTTTGCTCCACCATCATGGACTCTAATTAAATGCTTTCTTTCATACATGCTTTGGTCATGGTATTTTGTCACAGCAATAGAAAAACAACCTGTGGTGGCATAGAACTTGCTGTGTAGCCAAGGATGACCTTGGGCTTCTAATCCTCCTGCTTCCACCTCCTGATACTAAGTACTTAGAATCAAATACAAGGCCTTCTGAATGCTAACAGCTGAACTACATCCTAAGCCTTACCTCACTGTCTCTGAAATACAAAGAGTAAAAATACCTTTATGGCTGGGAAGGATGGCTAAGTTGGTAATGTGCTTGCCCCACAAGCACAAGGATTTGAGTTCATTTTCTAGAACTAATGCAAAAGTGCTAAGTGTGAAGCAGACACAGGAGGACCCTGGGGCATGTGAGCAAGCCAGTCTAGCTTAACTGGTGAACTGTGGGCCAATGACAGACTTCGTCTCAAAAAAGTAGATGACAGTGCCTGAGGATGACACCTAATGCTGTCTGCTCTCTACCATACACACAAGCACACAAGTGCACCTGTACACACAAGCACATACATGCATACATATATTTATAAAATAAGCCACTAGGCCTAAGATTTAGGAATAAGAAACTATGAAGCTAGGTGTATAGGACTTTTACACATCTATATATGTGGATAATTCTACATGAATATAAACAGACCAAATGAACTTACATGCACTAAAGTGAAATGCCTAACACATTTCATCCTGAATTCAACCAACACATGTCTAGAAAGTCACTAGACGGCATTTTTCACAGTTGCCGTAGGTAGGTCTGTTCCATAAAACTCTGGAAAAGGCACACTTTTGTAGCTAAGGATTTGCTTGTGATTTTCCATTTTCATTATTTCTGTTTTAGTTTTTTATTTGTTTCTGTTGTTTTGGTTTGAGAGAGAGAGAGAGAGAGAGAGAGAGAGAGAGAGAGAGAAAGGGAGTGTGTGTATGTGTGTGTGTAAGGATCTCACTCCTTATGTAGCTCAGTCTGGTCTGAATTGTACTTTGTAGCCAAGGCTGAAGTAGAATTCACTGTATAGCCCAGGCTAGCTCAAACCTATGGCATTACTCTTGCCTTTGGCTTCCCAAGTGCTTGGATTACTGGTATGAGCCACTAAGCCATCTCAAATCTTTCAAATTGACTTTTAAGACCACTTCTTGTTCTAAGGAAGCAGATATTAATTATCATATATAGGTGATCTTTAAAACTGAACACAATGTCTGAAATTTATATTTTCCCTAAATAATTCCCCAAAGAATAAAAAGAGAAAAGGAGACTTAAAAAGATTCCCTCTTTACAACCTTACCTTCAGCAGGTTTAGGACTTTCTTGCCAAGATCTAGCTCGAAGTTGGCATAATTAGAACCACACATGTCATAGATAAACACCAATCCATTCCTTTGAGTTTCAAAGCTGTAAACCAATTATTAAACAAACATTTAATTCAATACAAATGTTTCATTCAAAGTTAAACTAGATCCTTACATGTTTTTTAACATCATCCATGGGGGGGGTGCCACAGCAAGTGTGGGGGTCAGAAGACAACTTTCAAGAGTTGGCTCCCTCCTTTCCCTCCACCATGAGATCCAGGGATTAAACTAAGGTCCTCAGGTTTGTATGGAAAGGGCTTTGAGATACTAAGCCATCTTGCCAGTCCAGAAATAAATTATTTGATCATACTATTTCTAGATAGCAAATTTTTACACTTAGACGGTTTCATGCAGCCCTGGCTAGCTTTGAACTGGCTATGTAACTCACGCTTGCCTCCAAGTCAAAGCAATCCTCTTGATTCACTCTCATTGGTAGGACTGTAGGTATGAGCCACCTCAAGGTTATTCTTTTGTGTTTGCATCTTTGCATCTGACTTCTACAAAATCTAAGAAGGACCTACTGACTGAAAGCTAACATTTAAAAATCTCAAGTCCTGCCAACTATGTGTATATAAAAATACTTCAAAATTCAATTCCTGTATGTAAATTGAAAGTTTGTTGTGTATCTAATATACCTCATTATTAGTGAATTAACTTTCCAAAAAGAAAAAAAAAAAGCAAAAACACTTATCATTCTAAAATGCACGGAAGTTTTTCTGGCAGAATTTATTTCTACTGGCCCCTAATGCATTAATATTAATCTTGATTCCTTTTTCATAACCCCACAGAGACTATCATTCAGCAGATCACAGATGCTGTCAATGAGGCATAATTACCAAGTAGATCATCTAGGTCTAGAGAATTTCCATTTCTCCACAAGCTCAACTAGGGCCATTTAAAAGAATTACTTATTTTCTTCTCAAGATAGGGGCCTAGAACAAGTCAGTGACGGGAAATAAATGAAATACGAAGAAAGCACAGGGCATAAAGATCCAGGTTCTATACACTATATGAAATTTCTCATCCGCTGGACACACATGGAATGATATAGAACACAATGTGCTCTCTTGGTATACACTATAAGGTGTCACACTGACAGCCAACTGTTTCCCTACTAAGGTTGACTCTTGAGCTACATGCAACAGGAGATACAAAAAGGGTAAAACATAGTCCATGGCATTTGTGTCAAAGAAAGGGAGTACAGGAAGGGCATCCAAAGCAGTCAGACAGGTTATGGGTCCCTCTGAGGAAGACAGATCATAGACAAGTGAATATCCATGAGAGCATTATCTTTCTACTTAGGAGGTCAATACTAGATTTTCTGAGAAAGGCGGCTTTCCTTCAATCTCCTAAACTCACAGAGCATTTCAAAAGCCTCCACAGTCTGGAAAGTATCCCTCAAGGCTGAGGGCTGAGAAATTACAAACTGCTACTTAGGGAGTACAAGTCTATTGAAGTTACTGGTCCTCACTCCTCAGCTACTTCTCCTTTTCAGAGTAACACCAAGTGTAGGCTTTGCATGTTATCTCCCACTAAGTATCAAGAGCAGAAGCTAAAAGCTTTAAAAGTAACCACCAAGACAGTAACTAGTTAACTATTCAGAGAGCCCCACCTCAGTCTCTTGGCTACTCTCAATTTGTAAATCCCTAATCTAGTCCAGGTAAAGCTGTATGAAACCAGTGAGCCGGAGCGGTGGCTCAGAGGTGAGGCGGCCGGGCTGCGGTGGCCGAGGTGGCGAGTTCGGTTCCCGTGCGCGCAGTGTGTGAGTGACGTCATGATTGGCAATCAATCGATCAATCAAGACACTGATCGATCCGTCAATTAATCGGAAAAAAAAAAAAAGTTTTAGGCCGGGCGGTGGTGGCGCACGCCTTTAATCCCAGCACTCGGGAGGCAGAGCCAGGCAGATCTCTGTGAGTTCAAGGCCAGCCTGGTCTACAGAGTGAGATCCAGGACAGGCGCAAAGCTACACAGAGAAACTCTGTCTCGAAAAAACAACAACAA
>CABHPQ010126182.1:0-14929 GCA_902168405.1 Peromyscus aztecus | reverse complement strand
TAGGGCTATCAATGAGGTCTACTAGAGCTAGGGCTATCAATGAGGTCCCCTGACAAAGGATACAGCAAAATAAAAAGAGAAAGTGTGTGCTGAGGCCAGAGTATCCCAGTCAAATTAAAAAGTTAGAAACAGCCAGAAGAACGTGGGCTCTTCCAACATAAAGGAAAAAACTTACCAAATCAACTAGTCTAAAACCTAGTGAGACGCTCTTCCTTAAATAAGCTAAGTCCACTAAGAAAGTTGCTTTCATACACAGCAAACCTCACACCTACGATTCTCAATCACAATCCACAGAAGAACCTTAAAGACCTAGGAAAATTACAGCCAAGCTTACACATTCTGGATATATAGACAATCAGAGGGGCAGATGTTTGAAATTGGCCACATTATGTTTTAATTTTCAAGAACAAGAAAAAAGAAAATTATTTGTTTCGGTTTGGTTTTTCTAAAACTGGGACTCACTATATAGCTCTGCCTGGCCTAGAATGTACTATGCAGACAAGTATGGCCTTGAGCTCGCCAAGACACACCTACTTCTTTCTGCTTCTGCCTCCCAAGAACTGGGATTATAGGCGTTTGCCAGCATGCCCCGCTAGGAAAAAGAATCCATGGAGATTAAGTAAAAATGAACATCAACTTCCCAACCCCACGCACATACAACTCTTGAACAAGTAAAACTGCTATTTTTTTGTGGAAAGCCAACTTAACAGGGACTTTTTAATGGAGACTCCCCAGTCACCCTTACACTGGAAGTTAGTTCCACTGCAGTAAAGAGGAGTCTTGAGAGGCAAGAACTTGGACTGGCTCAGCAGTTAAGAGCACCTGAGCTCTTCCAGAGGACCCAAGTTTGGTTCCCAGCACCCACATACATGGTAGTCCACAGCCATCCCTAACTCCAGTTCCAGGGGAGGCACACACTCTTTTCTGAACTCTAAGGACAGTAGGTATACACGGGTGCGTATATTTACTTGCATGTAAAATACCAGTACACATAAAATAAATAAATTTAAGAGATAAAGAGAGGCAAGAACTTGACTAAAAACTATTTCACTTCAAAAGAAACTTGCATTTTAATCTATCGTAAGGCACAAACAGAATTTTTCTCCAAATTTGAGGGATTGTGGAAAAAACTACCAAAATTTAGCTAAGGAGACTCCAAAGTAATATAAACAAACAAGCAGCCTGAATACTAATCAGCTGGGAACATTAACTTTCATTATTAGAGAGGCTGTGGAAGATAGACAGATGAATCCAATCTAAGCAGGCAGGGAGCAAAATCCACTTTTAAATATAATGGGCCTATACTGAACATGGCTAAGTGCCATTCTTAAAAGATACATCAGGAGGCCGGGCGGTGGTGGCGCACGCCTTTAATCCCAGCACTCGGGAGGCAGAGGCAGGCGGATCTCTGTGAGTTCGAGGCCAGCCTGGTCTCCCAAGAGAGTTCCAGGAAAGGCGCAAAGCTACACAGAGAAACCCTGTCTCGAAAAACCAAAAAAAAAAAAAAAAAAAGATACATCAGGAAAAGAAGAAAATAACTTCCATATAGCATATGTCCCCAAGACAGAATACTTTCACCAACAATTCCAATCTAAGACTAATAATGATTCAGTTCCATTTTGACATAAGTCTGTGACAGATTCCTAACTCAAAACACTCTGAAAATAAGTAACTATGATCTCTCTCTCTCTCTCTCTCTCTCTCTCTCTCTCTCTCTCTTTCTCTCTAACACACACACACACACACACACACACACAAACCTGCATGATTTAAAATTTTATAATTATAGTTTATAAAATATTTTAACATTTGGCTGGAAGGAGAGAAACCAATACACCACCTTCATAACACTACTGGGCAGAGAATCTGCATAGACCCTATACAACACTGCCCAGATTGGACATTTGCACTACATTTTATTCCCTCAGCTTTTTTAAAAATCTGAGGTACCCATCTCAAAAAAAGAAAGACTGCATGGATACCAATTTGCAGTTTCTAAAGAGTATGTTAGTGTACTAATTCAAGACGTTATTCCCTTTGGGTGAGTCTCTCAATTCTGAAATTCACATCCCCACACAGCAGATCCCATTACACTTGTTATTAGATCAGGGTTGCCAGTCATCAGCAAAGTGTGATGCCTTCCCATAATGTGGTCAGGAAGGACACTTCAGAAAACATCCATCCCCACAAGACCATTATACCAGAAAAAAAAAAAAAAAAAACAAAACACCAAACGTCTCCAAAGCAGCTCATGAGACTGAAGTGCAAGGAAAACTTCTTCTAAGACGTCCCTGCTTAGAGCCTGCTGTCTCCATCTCGAACACAATGGAAACTGGGTATATTCAGGCAAGACAATATTAAATACTGCCCTACAAAGTTCTTTAAAATGGACATTTAATGTAACCACTTCTATTCACTGCTGGGCAGGCAGAATGAGGAAATGGATTTAAGAAATTCAAATTTGCCTAGTAATTAGAGTACATGTAACTGGAGACCTTAGTGGAAAATATTCCTGAGTTGGTGTAAAAAGTTTTGGACATCCACATTTTTCAAAAAAGGATCTACAGAATTCACAGTTAAAGGGATAGTACACCATGGAAACTGGAGGGGCTGTTATTTAAAAATCTTACAATTTTTTGACTACACAGAATTTTTAACTAAAAATAATGAATAGCTAGATAAAGGGGGACTCTCTTGCAATCCTGGCACTTGGAAAGTGAAGGAAGGAGATCAGCCTTGACTACATAGTGAGATCCTTGTCTCAAAAAACTAAAGTCAATATTGAAGAGCCAGGAAGTGTCACGTTCCTTTAATCTCATCACCAGGAGACTGAAGCAAGTCGATCACTCTAAGTTTGAGGCTAGCATGAACAATAAAACAAGACCTTGTCTCAAAAATAATAAAATTTAAAAATAGAAATAGCTATCCTGAAGCTAGGGTTGGTGGCACACGCCTGTAACCCCAACACTGGGGAAGCAGAAGTCAGGAAGATCCAGCACAGTTCAAGGCCAGCCTGGTCTACATAGTGAGCTCTAGGCAAGCTATATGCTCCAGGCAAAAATGAGATTCTGTCTTAAAAAATGTTTTTAAATAAAAAATATATATTAAATATTAGATATTAGATATATTAAAAAAGGGCTATGCATGGTGGTATACACCTGTAATTCCAGGATTTGAAAATCAAGAGTTCATGGTCATCCTCAGCTACATAAGACCAAGGCCAAACTAGGGCACTTGAGTCCCTGTGTGAAAATAAACAAGGCCAGTGAGATGGTTGAGCAGATAAGTCACTCAGTTCCAAGCATGACAACCTGCCTTCCATTCCCCAAACCCACACGAGACTCCCACAAGCTGTTCTCTGACCTCCACATGCACACTCACATATATACATACACATACCCAAAAAAATGGTTTTTTAAATTTAATTGTAAGAAAAAATTAATTTCCAAAATTACTGAGCATAGAACTAAGTGTTTAGCTCAACGGGAGAGTGCTTGCCTATAGCATGTGTGAGGCCCTACATTCAATCTCTAATGCTGGCAAAAACAAAAATAACAATAATGAACAGAGTATAGTCCGTTATAAAATATTTTAACTCTAAGCTCAAGAATTAAAATCTTCTGGTCTATAAGCTATAATCTTAGAATTATACTGAAACAGAATACATTTCATAACAAAGTAAGTGCCCAACAATATAAACCTTATCATGTCAACATGAGAAGTGGCCAATTTAAATCTGGTCCTTACTTAACAAGAATGCCAATGTCTACTTTGCAATTTATGTTTACTTTCAAAAAAAATTAACTGAGCTAACTGGGCTATCCCACATAAGAAGCTGGAGCTTTGCTTCCATGTTAAAATGAGGATCCTGGCAGGGCAGTAACCCAAACCAAGAGACCTGAGACAGACAGAACAAAAGATTGTCCTAGAAATGCAGACATGTTGACAACTAGCAGATGACGTCATCTCCCCCATGAAAGACTTACTGTTTTTTCAGCTGCCTCTGGCCTCTTCTTTTTGGACTCCCGCTCTCAGACCCGCTACTTGCCTTCAGTGTATGAGGGGGAAAATGATTACAGACTTTAGTTCACAGTGAGATTTTTAGACAGAATGAAACCTAAGCACTTGCTAGGTGGAGCCCACTCTTCTTCTGCTTTGAAAACCAATGTCACTTTCTTTCTCAAACCTGTATTTAGCTCAGACATCCAGAGCAGCAACATCAAATACACCTTTCTACAGGTAAACGTTCTATACCTATGATGCCCAACACGGTGAGTGAACCATCAGCCACATGTGAACTCAGCACTTAAAATACACCTTGCCTAGTAGGGTTGAAGAAGAAAACTCTAAATATAAATTGTAAAAGTCACATGTGTTAGCAGTAACCATACAGGATGCTACAGGTGTAAAACAACATAGGAAAATACCACATTTAGGGAGTATGCCTTAAAGGCACCGCCTGCTGGTGTATTCACTTTAGACTTGATTGACGAGCATCTGTAATCGTGAATGAAGAGCTAACAGCGCTAGGCCAAAGAAGGATTACAGTCACAGCCACTGAAACAGCTTCTTCCCTCAAACGAAACAAAATGGCACTCCCCCACGCTGTTAGTTTGGGTCCTACTAAGGATCTACTGATGCATGAAACAGGAAGGGCATACAGATGTGACTGGATATAAAGAATGTGGCTCAGTGGCCGAGGACACTGCAGGGAAGGGAAGCACAGGCACACCAGCTCAGAAGTCACTCAGAACTCAAACAGCAGACACATGCAGGTGCGGGCATGAACTTGACTGTCAGAGGACATTTACTGAAACCCCGACCTAACTCTCCAACACTTGCCTATCAATACAGAACTTCCATTGGAGAATGTCACACAGCTGAAAAACAGCAGAAAGGGACAGTGCACTGAGACAAGAGTGTCCCTTCAGAAGCTACTCTACAAACCAATGGCACAACCTGAGAAACACGAAACAAGTCCACTCTGTGCATGTGGGAACCCAAACACCACCGGCTTTAAAAACCACCTGTCTAGGCACTGGAGATGGATGTACTGAGTGACAGGGTGCTTGCTACAAATGCTCAAGGACCAAGACTCTGGCCCCATCACTAAAAAAAAAGGTACTCCATCTCTCATAATTAGACCAGAAAATGAGTGTTTTAGGAACTAGTTTTCTATCTCACACTACAATGGAGATAGAAAATGGAACTTACATAAATGAAGAAAAACAAAGACATGAAACACTCCTCTTTCCTCTCTCTGGAGTAAATCCAAAATCATTTCCACGGTCCATTTGTTCCGCACGTAACAAAACATTAGGATAGTAGGTGTCTAAAGTGAACTGGCCACAATCATACACTCTTAGAAACTCAACTTTTAACTGACACCATACCATCCTGAATGAAGCATTAACTAGTATGTGTTGGTAAGTGTTTACTAACTTCTTGCCCCACCATCAGTTCACAGAAAGCCCCATTAGATCACTTTTAACTGCCACACCTGAAGCTGTCTTTTAGTAGTACTATACACCAGTCACAGAAGATGAGGTAAGACAGGGAACCAAAACGCACCCCTCAAATCATTTTTTCTTACCTCTTCCTTAATATTAAATCGTGATGGTTCTTGTCTGCTTCGGTTTGACCGCCTAACCCCATAAACATCAGGATATTCTTCCCACATCTGCAAAATCAATAGACTGCACATGAATCATTTCCTTAACTATATTACTATTATCATTATTAGAACTGTGCATGAATTATTCCCTTAATTCCATTGCTACTATCAGTATTAGAACACTTATTTTAAATCAAACAAAATATCGTAACTAACAACCAAAGGGTTGTTTTGCTAGCTTTATTTTTAGCTGAGGATCGAACCCAGGGCCTTGCGCTTGCTAGGCAAGCACTCTACGGCTGAGCTAAATCTCCAACCCTGTTTTGCTCGTTTTGAGAGAAAGCTAAGCGGTATCCTTTCAATGGAACAGGCATTTTAAAAAGTTTAACCATGCCTTCATGCCATTAAAACTGTTGAGCACTGCTTACTATTACTAAACTAAACCATCTGATTCCTTCAACAAAATACAAATTTCTGAGGAATTTTAAATTTCCTGATGCTTGCAGTTTTAATCAGAAACAACAAACAAGAAACCAAGCAGAAGAGCCCTGCAGAATCTAATCAAACAAGGCAGCGTATCCAGCTACCAGTTCTCGAGAAGAGAACCACTACAACTTTCTCCCTAGCACACCTACTTGTATTCACTAGCAGTAATGAGGCCTCTGCCTTTCAGACTCCTGCTAACGATTTTCAGCAATTTGAAAAGGTAACCTTCAAGGAGGGACTGGCTGAGGTGTTTTGTTTTTCCACTCTCTTCCCTACAGATAACTACGTTTAAGTAAACTATTTTTACATGAAATCACAGAAAAGCAAAAGGAATCTGAATGGACTGTGGGACACTGGCGTGAAGACGTTTAGTCATGGTTAAACATGTGGAACAGATATTAGAAAACCAAAGTTAGGAATAAGGGTTTTATTAAAAACAGAAGCAGTAGCCGGGCGGTGGTGGTGCTCGCCTTTAATCCCAGCACTCGGGAGGCAGAGGCAGAGACAGATCTCTGTGAGTTCGAGGCCAGCCTGGTCTACAAAGTGAGTTCCAAGACAGGCTCCAAAGCTACACAGAGAAACTCTGTCTCAAAAAAAATCCAAGGGAAAAAAAAAAAAAAAAAAACAGAAGCAGCAGCCAATGTCATGAAAGCATTTGGAAATTCGAGGCAGAGTATATGCAAAGGACCAGGAGCTACTGTCTGAGGCCAGCAAAATGTTTGCACTTAAGTATGTTTTCCCTAGGGAACTGGACAGTAAACATTCTCTGCTATATGGCTATTTCAGTCTGAAACTGTAATGGGAAATCAACCACAAAGTATCTAGATATGGGGGGGTGGGGAGGGATGACACCATGTCCCCGACACAGCATTTCTAAGTCTAGCACAGCACTGGAAACAAGTCCCACTGTGTTTCTTTGTCTTAAAAGTTTTAATATGACAAATAAACTTCACATGCCTAAGCCAGGCATGGTGGTGCATGCCTTAAATCCCAGCACTCAGGAGACAGAGAAAGGCAGACCCCTGTGCTTTCAAGGCCAGCCTGGTCTACACAGTGAGTTGCAAAACAGCCAGGATTGCATGCTGAGATCCTAATGGGGGGGGGGGGGGGGGGAAAAGGCCCTCAAAAAACCAAAACCAATAAAAGATTAAACAAAAAAAAAAAAGACACTAAGCAAAGGAGGACAATATTAACCACTGACAAAAAAAAAAAGGAAAAAAAAAAAAGAACAGTAAGCTGAAAAACAAGGAATAAACTGAAAAGCAAACAAGTAAAATGGCCCAGGAATAGGCATATTAGAACTAGAATCCAATCCAATTGGATGATTCAGTATCGTCAGATTCCCTAATAATGGCTTTAGAATTATCCCAATCTTAAAGGACAAAAGGCTCAACCAGAGTTAGGAGCATCAAGTGGGAGGAAATACAAGTGGGAGAGGCAGGTAAATGCACAACACACTGGACCCACCTGGTAGAGAAAGAAGTAGAGAGATGTGTCTGCTAGCCTTTCTGCCCACACCCACACCTATTCCTGTACGGACCTCTGAGAGAAATGATTTGTCTGACTGCGCAGAGAATGAGATGGCGTCTTTTTTAGCTGAGATGCATCAGTCAGGCTAATATGACTACACCAACCAGTCTCCCCTCTCTCAGACTTGCCTAGGCAAACTGGCTCCAATGCTGCAACTGTGCTCCAAGTCATACTGTACTACTTACACCCCAAAGCAGCTTGTATTATTTGTCCCGTAGAGGCCACCTAATTCTGCTCTTCCCAAAAAGAGCTGACATGTGAACTCACTCACTACTGAGTGCCCCCTACATGGGTAATAAAACTTTCTTCCTGTTAGGGAAAGATGGGGGAAGCTAGCATGTAAAGAGGATGGATATACAAAGTAGTCTTTTTGGAATTTCTCATTCATGGTAATTCCTCTATGAGGTCCAGCTAATTGGAATTATACATTTTTACCTTTTTAGTACTGATTGCCTTAACCATAAAAAATTATCTTAATATTTCTAAAGATGTAATTACATCTTGAAATCTTATATATGTTTGTGTGTGTATATATGTATGTATGCATATATGTATTCTTCTGGTGGAAACTGAAGATACAAATCCAATCTCAGTAATGCTTTCTCAAGCCAAGACTAGTGGCATACAACTCCAGTAAGTCCAGCTCTGGCCTCTTCAAGGACCAGCACACATATACCCATGAATAAAAATAAACCATTTAAAAAAAAAAAAAAAGTCAGGAGCAGAGGCGGGTTGAAGTGCATGCATTTAATTGCAGGTTTATCTCTGTGAGTTCAGGGCCAGCCTGGCTTACATAGTGAGTTCCAGGACAGTCAGGGATACACAGTAAGAACCTGTCACCAAAAAAGGGGGAAAAAAAAAAAGAGCCTGGCATCATGGCACATGACTTTAAACACAGTACTCAGAAGACAGAAGCAGGCTGCTTCTGTGAGTTTGAGACATCTGGACTAAGAGTTCCAGGCCAGTCAGGGATATATAGAGAGCCTATCTCAAATAAATAAATAAATAAAATACATCTAATACGTTTTTCTACCCCTTGCCATCCCCTGGCCCCTAAAAGTCAAATACCATTATACAGCAACTTTGCTGAGAACTGAAATAACTATTCAACTCAAGTCTGTCTCAAGAGCTCCAAATGGTTCTTTTAACTTCAAATTGTCTGAAAATTTTCACTACCACCTACAATTTACTATCATTTGTAATAATGAAAACTAGTATGCAGAATATAAATTTAATCTTAGATTACAGCTTAAGTTTAAAAGATGACAGCATAAAATTTAATTTTATTAAGATTATTTTTGAAGAAATAGAAAGCAGCGTTCTTTTGTAGTATTCGCACATAACTCTACAGGTTCAGTGTGGTGGGCTGGGAAGTAGTTCTGCTGGCACAATGCTTGTCTAGCCTGCACAAACCCAGCACCGCAGAAAACCATGCACGACAGAAGTACATGCCTCTCATCTCAGCACGAGGGAGAGGAAGAATGAGGAACTCAAGGTCACCCTCGGTTGCAGTGAGTTCAGGGTCAACCTGGGCTATATGACATTCTCTCCAAAAAAGAAGTTCAGACACCTGCTGATGAAGCCACATAATCACTAGTTCTTTTCCACCAAAAAAGGAATGTATTCCAAAGTTTGGACTCAATGTGAAAACGTTATGCAAGTTAATTTTTGCCTCATAGTCTTTGCTATAAGATTCTTTTTTAATAAGTCAAAGACAACTACAATGCCTTCACTCAGGCTGTTTTTCCTTTCCACTGCTCAGGCAAGGAAAACTCACACTTCATGACAGTGCAAGGTCAGGCCTGTAGTCCCAGCACAGCAGATTGAAGGAAGAGCATCTTGAGTTCCAGGCCACACCAGGCTATACTGTAAGACCCCATGTGAAAAAAAGGGTTGTGTGGAGAGGGAAGGACAGGCCAGGCATAATGGGGCACACCTCTCAGCACTTGGGAGACAGACACAGGAGGATCAGGAGTGCAAAAACCAGTCTTGGCTGTACTGCAAGTTCCTGGCTAGCCCAAGATACATGAGACCCTATCTCTAGAAACAAACACAAAGACATACTAATCAATCTTCTTTGGAAACACATTCTACTGGTTGGTCCTGAATAGGAACAAACTTGTAATATACAGCCCAGGAGATACCTTCTTTACATCAGCTATCCGTTCCTTCTTAGAGGCAGGCTTCTCTTTGGCTTCTGGAAGGACTGGCTGTGATTTGGAACCTGCTGATTCACTCTCAGATTCTGACTGACTCTCAGAAGATTCAGAACTGCTATTGGACTCGCTGCCATGTCCACTTCCGGGATCGCTGCCCTGTTCACTTTCCGACTGACTGCCAGAGTCTGAACCCGAAGCTTCTTCAGAGGCTGAATGACTTAATAGAGAGAAAGGCAGAGAGAGAAAGCCTTAGAAACATTTAACAACAGCCACATAAATTGGTTTTTTAAATCCCCTGGTAATGTCTTCAGACCACAATTTCAGCAATTTAGCATCCCCATCTTCAAATTCATTTTTATTCTTGTGCTGCAAATAATGCTTTCCTATCGTTTTCAACCTTCACCTTGGTAGTTTTTGACACCATACGTATACCAGGTGATTTACATTTTCACACATTCCAGTGAACATAGGCCCCTTCATTCCAATGGGTATTTAAGGAACTCTAAGATCTCATTGAAACACTACAATCTGTCTACTAAATCATATCTAAGTACCAATGTCCCCTTCAAAGCAAAAATATTAATAATTTCAGAAATGACAAAAACAAACACACCCCCAAAGGAAGAATGCAATTATCCAATCAGTGGTTCTCAACGACAGGGGTTAGACACGGGGTAGGGAGCTATACACATCATCTATAGTCCACAGGTCTTGCTCCAAAGCAATGATTGCAATGATAATCCCACCACCAGTCTGATAATGGCCTATGTACATCCGATCCCCTTCCTCACTGGAAACTACCCTCAGATAAGAACAATCTTGAGGCGGTAACAAAAGTTTCACAAAACAGAAACTTTAGGTTAAGAGGGAGACACAGGAGCACGAAGCTTGAGATGGAAGTTTCCTATTTACCACCATTGCATCTTCCAAACTAGAACTGAGGTCACTCAACAATGACTACAGAGGAAAGAAGCGGACTGCAGGTGGACAGCAGGGGGCCCTAGGCTTCAGCGCACACACACACACACACACACACACACACACACACACACAAGGTGTGGTGGTGCACACTCAGAAGACCTAGAAATTAAAAGGCAGTCTCTGCTACAAAAACAAGTTGGAGGCCAGCCTGGAATACATGTTCTCCTGCCAAAATATGAGAAAAAGAAAGAAAATAAATTACTGGAAACTTGAATTGATCCAAATATACAAAAAGTACATTACAGTAGAGGTCTTTAAGTCAAGACAAGACGACGAAATGGAAAAATTTGTCTCTAAGAAGGAAAGATGGAAGAAATACAAACCTGATCACCTCAGTGTCAGGCATTATGCTAAATACTTTATACATATTTATTCTCCAGAACAATCCTATGAAAAGACAAGAGACTTTTAGAAACTCAGCCTCTCTCTTCCTTTGGAAATCTATACCTAGCCCATATCTCCCTTTCTAGTTGTGTATTTTTTTTTCATTTAATTGTACATGTATCAGTATTCTGCCTGCACGTATGTCTGTGTGAGTGCAGTACACAGAAGCAGTTGAATCCCCTGGACTGGAGTTACAGCTGCTGTGAGGAGTCAAGGGAATCAACTGGATAGAGTCCTCTGAAAGACCAGCTAACACTCTTAACTGAAGAGCCGTTTCTCCAGTCCTCTAGCTGTGCCACTGTGTAACCTGTCCCACCCACCTACAGAGTCATGAGCATTATACAGCAGCTATGAAAGCAGCAATACTTCCCCACAAATGCTTCCCTTACCCAGAAAGTAGGAATCTGAGCCTCGCACACCCTGCCTGAGACTCCCTAACACGAAGTTCTCCCAGCCAGGGAGTAGGTACCACAAAACTCAGAGTACTAAAACAACTTTGTTAGCTTTAGCTGTCACCATGTGCACACAGAGATGTAGAACTAGCTGCAAAATTTCCTTATAACTTAGAGATTCAGAAGGGACATTCTCCCTGAAATGGAAGTAAGGAAGAATCTGGAAGCTAGGCAGCTGAGTGCTTACAAAGGTCTGCCCCTTACAGCCCAGACACCCCAGCCTGGTCTTTTTACCCTAGCCTCTGACGATTGCCCCATGTTCATGTCTGTATGATTCCCACCTCTGTCTCTAAGATTTACATTTTTTTTTTGTATTAGTGTTTTGTTTCCATGTTTATCTATGTACCATAGGCCAGAAGAAGGTATCAGATATCAGATAACCCAGAACTGGAGTTACAGACAGTTGTGAGCTACCATGTAGTTGCAGGGAACTGAAGCTAAGGTTGTCTACAAAACCAGTAAGCCCTCTTAATTGCTGGGCCCTCTCTCCAACCCCCTGCTCATCTTTTCATCATTCCTTCCCTCATCCACATTGGCTCCATGTAACACTTGTAGACGCATGGCATAAATCCCAGTACCGTTCACCTCCAACCCAGTACACAGTGCTTATGCAGCAAAGCAAGTAACTTCGAGAGCTTGGGTATCATCTTCTGTGGAAAGCATGCTTTGCTCTCTCCCGTACCATGCTCAACCTATTAGGCACTTCCAAATGCTGATCTATCACTGCAATTACTACCATGAAAGTAAAAACTGGCAGCCCTACCTTGGTATCGGCTTCAACTTCCAACCTCTGCTACCTCTCACTTTCCACCATGACTCCTGCCCCTAGGAAACTGAATCCAAAGCCCCAGCAGTTGGGTTGGGGGAAGGGCTCAGTGGTACAGTGCTTGCCTATTCATGCATAAATCTGAGGCTTGGTCCCACAACACCTGTCAAAGACGGATAACTATAAAACCGGGTAAAGTCCAGTTATTTACTTGACACTTACATTACCCTGTCTCCATTTGTCCTATCTTATAAAAATAATGTGGTCACTTGTCAAAACAGGCTTGAAAGCTAAAGCCGTCTTCTCAATGTTCCTTGTGCCTGGTATATTGCAGATTACTGACTGAGCTAGAATAATACAATGTACCTGCCTTCGTTTCCCAGCAGAACTCCAGACAAGAACTGTAGGTGGAGTCACATGACCATCATCACAACCAAAATTGTCAGAACAGCACAGTAGTCAACATACTTACTCTCTAAGAAAAGAAATATGCCAATGTTAACTACCTGCTTAAAGACCCAGGAAAAAAGCTATGAAAGACAGCTTTAGTCCACGGCAGAAACCAGTAAGTCCGGTTAACTAGAAAGGCTTTTAGTCCTGTGCTAAACAGCAAGAATCACAGGAGACTTAACAGAATGTCAATGCCATGTCTGAAAGACAGTTCTCTGTGAAATGCCACACAATGAAGTTGGATTTCAATGATTACTTGAGTTATTTTCAAATTGTTCTCTTAGTAAGCTATAAATAGCTGTGATTCATTTCTGTATATCTTTATTTCTAAGCAGAATATTTAGGTTCTTTTGCCATTGCTCACTCTAACCAGTAAAGCTATAAATATTCTTGTATATACCTTCTTCTAAAACAGCTGTGTTTCTATTTGTGTACAAGTAACCATCAGGAATGTAACACTGCATACAATTATCACAAAAACACCCATATTCCCATTAGCACACATATATGTATGTAAATGTCAATCTACAAATTTGTTCAGTGGCTGATTCTGTAGGAAGGGGAAGGCTGGTAGATTTCATAGATCAGCTTATGCTTGTAAAGTAAAAAATAAAACACAACAAAAATCAAACCTAAGGAAAAAAGCTATAGTCCCCTGTGGAGGTGAGGGAAACAGGTGTAAGCAGGTAAGACACGGGCATTCTTAGGGCTTTAGTGGTGAGCTCACAGCTGTTTAGAATTCTTAAATATTTTTAATGTATAAACTGGTTCACTAACCAAAATAAACACACATGTGAACCAGTCAGTATAAGACTAAACAATTTAAAATTTATTTTTGACCAGGCAGTGGTAGCTCACAGCTATAATTCCAGTATGTAGCAGGAATCTTAAAAAGTTCTTATTAATAAAATCAAACCTGAGGCCAGTTATTGGGGTGAAATGCTGGAAGATCAGAGAGACAGAACAAACCACAGCCACCTCACCTGGCCAATTCCTCAGGTGGTCTTGTTTCCTCAGACTGGAAGCCTCTGTGTCCTCATATCCGAATGGCTCTCAGCTGAACTGTGCTGCTAGAAGCCTGAAAGCTTAACCAGCCAAATGCTCAACCAGGCCAAATGCTTCTAGTTTCTGGTCCTCACGCCTTATATACCTTTCTGCTTTCTACCACTACTCCCTGGGATTAAAGGCTCGCTTTCTGGGATTAAAGGCGTGTGTCACCATGCCTGGCCGTTTCCAATGTGGCCTTGAACTCACAGAGATCCAGAGGGATTTCTACCTCTAAAGTGCTAGGATTAAAGCAGTGAGTGCCACCATTTTCTAGCCTTTGTATCTAGTGGCTGTTCTGTCTCTGACCCCAGATAAGTTTATTAGGGTGCACAATATTTTGGGGAACACAATACCACCACACCAGTACTCAGCAGACAGAAGCATGTGGAGAGCTCTGTGAGTTCCAGGCCAGCCTGGTCTAAAAGGCAACCTTCAGGATAACCAGGACTACACAGTAAAACAGACTCCAAAATCAATAAAAATAATTATTTTTGCCTAAGTATAAGGACACAGGCCTATCATCATGAAATCAAGGTAAGCATGGACTATATAAAAACAGAGAAAGGGAACTTTATTTGGAACAGGCAAGTTAGATGCAAGACTTAACTTATTCCAGGAGGAGGAGGAATGCTTTCCATAAAAACCTTAGTAAAGTTCTTTTTTTTTTCTTTTGATTGTTGTTTGAGACAGAAATTACCTTGAACTCAGAGATGCACCTGCCTCTACCTCACTAGTGCTAGGATTAGAAAGACAAGACAAAAAGTTCCTTACTGTTGAAAAATAAACCAAACTTGTTTTAACCTGTACTACTCAGAGAACCAGCAGCTAAAGTAACACATTTCCTAATACCTGGAATACTAAGTACTTCAGGACTACACCATAGGTTTCCCACGATTCAAAGAAATCCCCCAAGACTCTAAAGAAAAAGGTCAGTCTGGTATGGTGCTGCCTGCTTTATTGCCAGCCCTTGGGAAGCTGAAGACCAGGAGACAGCCTGGATCGTTCCTACATCTCACACACACACACACACACAGAGAGAGAGAGAGAGAGAGAGAGAGAG
>CABHPQ010126181.1:583-18683 GCA_902168405.1 Peromyscus aztecus | reverse complement strand
GTGTGTGTGTGTGTGTGTGTGTGTGTGTGTGTATGTGTGTTGTGTGTGTGCTTTTGATTTGCTAGATTGGATTATTCCCTGTGTTTTCTTGAGTGTAGTTAACCTCTTTAGTTTAGAGCTTTCCATCTAGTACCTTCCGTAGGGCTAGATTTATAGATAGATAGCGCTTAAATTTGGTTTTATCATGGAGTTTCTTATTTTCTCCAACTATTGTAATTGAATGTTTTGCTGGGTATAGTAGTCTGGGCTGGCATCTGTGATCTATATCCAGATGCTTCTCGCCTTTTGAGTCTCTGTTGGGAAGTCAGGTGTAGTTCTACTAGGGGAGTAGGAGAAGTTGGGAGGGGAAGATCTGTTTGATCCACTGGAGAGTGGAGCTGGGGCTGGGGGGCTGCCACAGGTATTCTGCAGAGCTGGGATTGAGGCTGGGGGATTGGATTTGGAGGAACAGAGGGAGAGGTGAAGCTCTGCAGTCAGCTTATCTGTTTTTCTGGACAGTCTCCTTTTGGTTTTTCAAAGGGCCTACATTATTGGAACGAGGAAATTGGGTAGAAATCCCATTAAAATGCTACAAACCTCATGCTTAGTGAGGTTCAGTTGTTTGTTTTAAAATAAAGCTCTTCAGGGTGTAGCAAGCAACCTTTTTGTTAATTTCCAGACCTTTGAAAATGTTGATTTTGACACTTTACCAGTGCTCTTTGACTTTGGAGGACTGGGTTTCCAGCAGACTTACTTCCCCCTTTAGAAATGCTTCCTCCATGTTTTCTTTATTCTTTTCATATAAAGTTGGATGTACTAAACGTACTAAACTAAAGCCTTTCAGATGGCTACTTTTTGTATTTAAAAATTGGAAATTATGCCGGGCGTTGGTGGCACACGCCTTTAATCCCAGCACTCGGGAGGCAGAGGCAGGCGGATCTCTGTGAGTTCAAGGCCAGCCTGGGCTACCAAGTGAGCTCCAGGAAAGGCGCAAAACTACACAGAGAAATCCTGTCTCGAAAAACCAAAAAAAAAAAAAAAAAAAAAAAAATTGGAAATTATAAAGATTAAGATTCAACAAATGGTAGCTTAATTACTTTCAAGTGATTGCTAAGTTTTTCCATGTTTAAGTATATACTTATGCAGAACCTGAACTCAGCTCAGTGCTTTTTTTATTTTTATTTTTTATTTTATTTTATTTTATGTAGACTAATTAGTAAGTACTGTAACTAGGGTAAGTAACATTTATTAGCTACTAACATGAAAAAGGTTAGTCTTTCTTGGCATTTTAAGAATCAAGAAACTTGTTTCTAAGGTAATTATTTGTTTTCTTTTGTTGCTTTATACAAATGTTATTAATTTTCAGTGATACTCCATTTCTGCAAATATGATTATGATGACAGTAATAGAAAGTGTGGGTTATTATTGTGGATATTGAAGAAAGTAGATGGAGAGGAGTTGTCAGAGCTTTGCTAGATGCATTGTTTCATGGCTCTTTTTGATCTTCTCACTGCTCCAGTAATAAACTGTTAAACCCAAGCGATATTAAATTATAACTCCATGCAACTTGTTATTCTGGTACATAAGGTTGTTAGGAGCACTTAAGTGTCACCTTCTAGCTTCACATAATTATAAACGATGGTCATTTGATATTCCTTTATTGGTCTATACAGAGGTCAAATTACTAATTCTAATTTCTTTGTTAGCATTTTTGTTTTAGCTTTCTCAAATGAAACACAGAAAAGTAATAAAATGAGAAAATGGTTATTTAAATGACATTTGCTTTTTTAGTGTTTGGACATATTTTACTGACAAATTATCAAGTAAATCCAGGGTTACCAGGAAAATTAGCCAGTAGAAGATCATTCTTTTAATTAATGATAGTTAATTAAGAATCCTTAGAAATAAGATGAATAATGGCAATACTTGTTAGAGTTGGTCATTTAAAGGAGAATAAACTAATAATTTGAAAGCTACATATAAGGCAGGAAGAGCATTTGACTTTTAAGTCAGTGGACTCTCTTGAGTGAAGTTGAAATCATTGACCTCTTCAGCTTCTCCTCATTCTAAACTGTTCCTAATCCAACCACTTTTATTGCCCCAGAACCCATCTTCCAGGAGATTGAAAGTAGGTATTGGAGATTTATAACCCTGGAAGCAAGAAAAGGAAGAGGCCAGAGGTAGTAAGTAAGAAGGTTAGTTCAAGTGCTGGTTTTCCGTTCTTATCTCTTCATTTCATGAAATTCAACTAGCAGTTGATTGTCTATTTATTTTATTTTATTTTATTTTGCAATACCATTCAGTTCCACATATCAGCCCCGGATTCCTTTGTTCTCCCCCCTCCCGCCCCCCCTCCCTTTCCCCCCCAGCCCACCCCCCATTCCCACCCCCTCCAGGGCAAAGCCTCCCCCGAGGACTGAGATCAACCTGGTAGACTCAGTCCAGGCAGGGCCAGTCCCCTCCTCCCAGGCTGAGCCAAGCGACCCTGCATAAGCCACAGGTTTCAAACAGCCAACTTATGCAATGAGCACAGGACCCGGTCCCACTGCCTGAATGCCTCCCAGACAGTTCAAGCCAATCAACTGTCTCACCCATTCAGAGGACCTGATCCAGTTGGGGGCCCCTCAGCCACTTGTTCATAGTTCATGGATTGTCTATTTTTAATGTAATTGATCATTTGCAAAGTCAAGAGATACACCATTTAGAAAAATGTTTCAGATCCAACCTAGTATTCTAGTTTTCAAAATAAAGGTATATTGTTTTAATTATTAGGAAAGTAATGTAAACCAGAATTTCTTAGGGTATTTCTTAAGAAAAATTAAGAATCAAGATAATATTCTTGTGAGAAAGAGGTACAACTATATAAAAGGAAAGACATGATCATTTCATTCCTCTAGATTGTTTTAAAACCTTTGTTCTCTTGTATCCAAAGAGGATACAGTTGTTATTCTTAACATTTGGCCCTTATTTATACTAGGATATTTATTTGTGTTTGTGGTAAAAGTCTGTGGGTGTCTCAAGTTCTTTATATAAGATGATGTAATATTTGCATAAAGCCTGCACATATCTCTTTGTATACTTTTAAGTCTTCTGTATATTGTTTATACCTAGTACAATGGAAATGTTTTTAAAGATTTATTTTTAAATTATATGTGCTTTTGTCTGTGTGTATCTTTGTAAGTTTTGCAGTTTAGATTTTATATTTAAATCTGATTCATTGAGTACTTTTGAATATAAAACAACTATGGTATTGTCCGGTATTGGATAGCTTAGTAGGTGACAGTACATACTGCCAAGTTTGATTACTCACCAGAATCCACGTGGTGGAAGGAGAGCATCTGCTACTGCAAATTGTTCTCTGACCTCTGCATGGGTGTCATGGCACACACACACCCCATCCCCAAATAAAATTAATTAGAAAAGGGGGGGATGGCATTTCAACAATGATAGAGAGTTGTATATATACAGAATAACAAATGAACCTCAGTCCACACTACTTCTCATTTTATATTCAGAAGTACTCTGAATCAGATTTAAACATAGAACCTAAACTGTGAAATTTTTAGAAGAAAACATGAGACAATCTTTATTATCTAAGTTTGAGGAACTAGTCTTAGATGTGACACCAAAAGCATGGTTCATTAAAGTTTATGTGTATATTTGTTCAAAAACACAGCATGGTGGTGCACACCTTTAATCCCAGCACTCTCTGGACACAGGCAGGCAGATCTCTATAAGTTTTTTTTAAATTATTTTTATTTTATGTGGATTGGTGTTTTACCATGGGTGTCTAGTCCCCCAAAACTGGAGTTACAGACAGTTGTGAGCTGCCATGTGGGTGCTGGGAATTGAACCCGGGTCCTCTGGAAGCAGCCAGTGCTCTTAACCACTGAGCCATCTCTTCATTCCTAGATCTTTATGAGTTTAAGGCTGTCTTGGTCTACATAGAGAGTTCTAGGCCAGCTAGAGCTACAACAGTGAGAACCTGTCTCAAAAAAAAAAAAAAAAAAGAGCAGAAAGAAAAGAAAACAAATTCCTGGCATGTTAATTTTTGACATTCCAGGACAGTAAATCAGTATTCCCAGGTATTCTCAGAGTTTTCAAAATTATATTTTAAACACACTTCAAACAATCTTTAGACTATATGATTTGAATGGCTAAAATTCTTGTTTGAAGAGTAAAATACACTAAGTTCAACAGTACTTACAGAGAAGTACATCCTACAGAAATATTCAATGAAAAACATAATTAAAAATTCATGTCTCCCAGTAAGATGACAGCCCTTCACACTGACATGCTTGGTGGGGCACCTCACCACCCTGGGCATCTCTTCAGCTCACCTTTTGTAGTTTTTAGCATAACGTTCTGTATGTGTTTTGTTATATTTGTACATTTTATTTTTTGTTTAGCTTTTATACATGGGGTTATATTTGAAATTTAACATGTATTCTATGTATACATCAGGTAATTGCAAACATGGCCAGTTTTAGTTCATTTTGTATACACCCTGCCATTCACCACTCTTACTTTCATGGAATTACTTGCCTTGTTCCTGATTTTAGGGTGAAAATGTTTAGACTCTAACCATTCAATTAATTAGGATAGGAGCCATATAGAATGCTGTAGCATGAATCTTAAAAGTTCTTATTAATAAAATCAAACCCAGAGCCAGGTATTGGGGTAAATGCTGGATGATCAGAGAAGCAGAACAAGCCACAGCCACCTCACCTTGCCAATTCCTCAGCTGATCCTGAAGCTGGAAGCCTCTGAGATCTCAACTGAACTGCTGCTCAAAAGCCTAAAAGCTTAACCAGCTCTAGTTCCTGGTTTCCATGCTTTATTTACCTTTGTGCTTTCTGACATCACTTCCTGGGATTAAAGGCTCGTGTTGCCATGCCTGGCTGTTTCCAGTGTGGCTTTAAACTCACAGAGATGGATCTCTGTCTCTGGAATGCTAGGATTAAAGGCGTGTGTGCCTCCATTTTCTGGCCTCTATATCTAGTGGCTGTTCTGTTCTCTGACCCCAGATAAGTTTATTAGGGTGCACAATATTTTGGGGAACACAATATCACCACAGAATACTTTTCTAGATACCCTTCCTTGAGGAAGGCCCCTTTTCTTTTTTTTTTTTTTTTGAGAATTTTTATCATAAAAGTGTGATAAGTTTCAATCAATGCAGAAAAGCATTTCATTTCTCCCATTTGCTGTGGTTTCATTGGGTTTTTCTCTGTTCTCTGTTCTGAAGGAGGTTAGATTATTGGTTTGAGGCATGTCCCATTTTTCTGTTATATACATGAAGTCCTATAAATTTGCCTTATTAGTGCTGCTGTATATGTAACCCGCAAGTTTTGCTGTATTATGTTTTCTGTTTTATTTAATTCTGTGTATCTTTTGTTCCCTTAGGATTTCTTCTTTGTCTAATGCGTACTTAGAAGTATGCTATTTACTTTCCTTGTGTTTGGAGACTTTTCTATTGTTAATTTGTAGTTTAATTCTCTTGTTCTCAGGGAACATACTTTGTGTAATTTCAGTTCCTTAAGTATATTTAGTTTTGTTTTGTGTCCCAAAGAGGCAAGAGGATCTCTGAGTGTGAGGCCAGCCTGGTCTACAGAGCGAGTTCCAGAACAGCCAAGACTATACAGAGAAATCTTGTCTTGAAAGAACCTAAATAATAATAATAATATCTTAAATGTCTGTGTTTTTCCTCGCTCAGTTTCCTTTATTGCATTGTCTTTCAGGTGGAAGTTGTATGGATTTTAAATTTTGAGTCATGGAATGCCTGAAATGATTTTTTTTTCTCTCTCTAATATGACTGTTAGTTTTCTGGGTATAAAATTCAGTGTTCTGAATAAGTTTCTTTCAAAACTTTGAAAGTACAGTTTCATTGTCTTTTAATAGCTATCATTGACAAGTTTGTTCTTTTATAGGTGATCTATGTTTTTCCTTCACTTATGTCAAAATTGAAAATCTCAGAGAGGTAGGCACATCTCACATGTCTGTAGTTCCAGCTGTTTGGGAGGCTGAGGCAGGAGTTCAGGCCAACCTGGGTACATAGTAAGGCCCTGATACCTCCCTTTTCCCATGAAAAAAAGATAGAGTGGTTGGTTGAAATTGAAATAAAATAATCTTCACTATTGTTATTCTACAGTGTTTTTCTAAATAAAAAGAAAACAATAGTGATTGGAATGAAGCAATCTTTCCCCCTTTTGTCCTTCTGCAATATTTTTAGAACACACATCAGTGAGCGACACCCTACTTGCTGAGCTCTCCTGTTCCTTCCACCCTTTAAGCGCATGTATCTTGAATTGGAATATGACTTCCTGAAACTTTAACCCATTGAATCTTCTCAGTAGAACAGTGCAAGATAAAGTTCTTTAGGGTGGCTTGTGATTTTAGCTTTATACGTAATTTTATACCTAATTTTCTTAATCTTGATGTTTCAAAACTTGTAATTGTTTTCTGTCAACATTTTAATTTAAAACACATATTAACTTTTTTTTTTTTTAAAGCTATACCGTATCTTGTACCATTCCTTTTATTTAGTGATTTGTGTTTTTTAAACCTAGATCTTGTGTGGACAGTAATGACCGCACGTTTCCGATTGCCTGCTGGCAGAACCTACAATGTCCGAGCATCGGAGTTGGCCCGAGACAGACAGCATACAGAGGTGGTTTGCAACATTCTTCTTCTGGATAACACTGTACAGGCTTTCAGAGTTAATGTGAGTAGTTTCTTTTCTTCTTCTCCTTGCCTTAGCTTCTTCATCATCACCACCACCACCACCACCATCGTCTCTGGATATTAGTCTGAATTTAGATTTATTTTAAAACTAAAAGCTTTAAGTAATAGTACAGTTTGAACATTCTTAGTTAAGGAAGTCTTTTTGATACAAGTTTATATCCAATATACCTGCTTATTCAAACTAGATCTTTCAAAAAGTGCGGCCCACTAACTGTTCACAAACAGCAGAGCATCCTAGTTCATGAACAGATCAGTAGTATGCTTGTGGTTTTATAATGTGCATGAGGGTGTCTGAAAATAATTTGTCTTAAATACCTTCCTAATATGTTTCACTAAAGCCTTATTTTGTACTGTCTGTGAATACAACTTTTGTTAAACAAAGATAAGTTATAAGACCGATCTTACATAAGTATTGTCTGAAAAGCATTTATCCAACAAGTATTTGTTCTTGTTATTAATATCTAGCTTCAGCTGTTCCTCATTTGAGTTTCACCAGTGTGGTATGTTAGTATTAGTTCATTCATTTTCATTGCTGCATGCTATTCTTTTGTATGAGCATACCATAGTGTATCCATTTGCCTATCTCTGTTTAGTTATTCCATTTTTCTCCTTGTTTGTGTTTGGATTATTTCCACTATAGGCTCTTAAGTTCTTATACATGTCTTAGTAATATATACAAGTATCGAGGTCCACAGAAGCTCTCTAGAAAGGCCTTATTCAAGGTTAGAAAGTCTGAGCTTGCTTTGCCCAGCAGGACTGCATAATGAGATAATATGGCCAAGGGCATGGTTACCAGTGTTTTGAGGGGTCTACACTTGTTGGTACTTAGTACCTCGACCTTGAGAGGCGGAGATCTTTTGTTCCTCCCCTGGCTAATGTTTAAAAAGCTCATCATGATTAAACTTGGGGCGACTGGGTATTGACCCAGGGCCCTTCCAAAGCTATCTTATGTTTCTATCTTTTTTCTTCATCTACTTCTGTATTTCCTATCTGGTATTTCTTAATTCCTTACTTCCCTCTTCAAGGGACCCTTCAATAGGTCGGGGCTGAACCCCAACACTGGGCTGGACCCTGGCATACAAGGATGCACATACCTTTTTTATTTTAAAAACTTCAAATCTGTAGTTGGAATGGAAGAATAGTATACTGAATATATATCTCCCTTTGCCCAGACTGAACTGGTGTTAACATTTGTACATTTACTTTCTCTTTTCTTCCTGAACTCCCTGAAAGTAAGTGGTAGACACACCAGTAAGTATTTAGCATCATGAGAGTCTTCTAAATTTATACAATACCATTGTCATATCCTCAGAATTTAGCATTCTGTATATGATACTATTTAATATATAGCCCATATTCATATCAAAGTCTCTGTCATCTGTTTCCTGATTGTGTCTATCTGTACTTTGAAATCTGTGATTTAAAGTTTTAATATTTACCAAGTACTTAAAAACAGCCTTTATTTTACTTACTGTGCTCATGTGTAATGTGCATGGGGTTGGGGGGGCACATGCGCCACAGTGTAGATGTGGAAGTCAGAGGACTACTTTGTGGAGCTCATTTTCTCTTTCTACCACTTTTACGTGGGTTTTGGGGATCAAGCCCAGATCGTTAGACTTACAAGGCAAGTAAGTGCCTTTATCCAATCCAATGAACCATCTTGCCAGTCCTGTTTACTAGTTTTTTAAGCTTAAATTTTTTGTGTGTTACTTAGTATGTAGCAGGATCACTAATTTACCTTTCAAAAAATCCTAAGTTTCATTTCACATTTGAAAACAAGTTGCAAAATAGTGAAAATATCATTATTTATGAGATTATTTAACCCAACAGCTCAGTGTACTTTCTAAAACTTAGATTTTAAATTTCTTGTTTCCTACAATCTATTAATAGATGAAGAGTAGATTGCCAAGCAAAAATAAAAAAAGTAAAGAGAATTCTCCGTCATAAAAATTTCTGATTAATATACTTTCTGATTAATATAAACTATGTATCACACAATTGACAAGGCTTTTTGCCACTGTTATGGACTCATTAAGATTCTTTTGGAGGAAGCTGGGTGGTAGTGGTACACTCCTTTAATCCCAGCACTCGGGAGGCAGAGGCAGGTGGATCTCTGTGAGTTTGAGGCCAGCCTGGTGTATTGAACTAGTTCTAGGACAGCCAGGGCTGTTACACAGAGAAACCCTGTCTTGAAAAACCAAAAAAAAAAAAAAGATTCTTTTGGAGGTATAAATTTAATAAATCTTATTTTAAGTTAATATGAATTTTATTTTTTGATTATAGGAAATATTTATTTAGAACTATTCTATAATCATATTTTTATATTTGTTTATTTATGTTGTACTGTGGATTGAATCAGGGCTTTGAACATGCAAGGCAAACATTCTACCACTGGACTCTGTTCAACCCTTTTTCTATTTTTCATTTGGGGACAGACTTTCACAAAGTTGTGCTGAGCTGGCCTTGAACTTGCTTGCTCTATAGTCCACTCAAGCCTTGAACTTGGCTGCCTTCCTGCCTTAACTTCCTGAGTTGGTGGTTGTCTTAGTTAGGGTTTCTATTGCTGTGAAGAGACACTATAACCATGGCAACTCTTATAAAGGAAAACATTTAATTGGGTAGCTTGCTTACAGCTCAGAGGTTTAGTCCATTATCATCATGGCAGGACATGGTAATGTGTGGTAGACATGGTGCTGGAGAAGGAACTGAGAGTTCTACATCTTGATCTGCAGGCAACAGGAAGTGAACTATTTGTCACACTGAGCATAGCTTGAACAAAGGAGACTTCAAAGTCCACCCCCCACAGTGACACACTTCCTCCAACAAGACCATACCTATTCTAACAAAGCCACACCTCCTAATAGTGCCACTCCCTATGAGCTTATGGAGGCCAATTACATTCAGAGTACAACAGTGGTTTTACAGGTCTCTATCACCAGCCTGGTTAGTCGTATTTTTAAAGTGAAATTTGGGAATTTCTTTCTTCTAGTTATGATGCATTAATTAACAAATACAAAAATGGTATGAGTCATTAGGCTACTTACAAAGAGACAGGACCCTCTTTCTTGCTCTCTCTCTCTCTCTCTCTCTCTCTCTCCCTTATTATAACATTGTTATATCATTAAATATTAAATAGTATTTATTAGGTGATAACTAACTCTTCTTCAATTTGATACATGAATTCCCTTAAAAAGTTTTTTTTTTTGTGTGTGTGTGTGTGTGGGCATGTAGGAGATCTCAGAGGTCAGAAGAGACAGAGTCCCGTAGAACTAGAGTTACAGACAGTTGTGAGCTGCCATGTAGGGTGCTGGGAACTTAACCTGGGTCCTCCGCAAAAGCCGCAAGTGCTCTTAACTTCTGAGACATATCTCTAGCACCACATAAATTCCTTTTTAAAATATCTTTCACACATATTGTATTACTTAAAAAAAAATTTAGTCAAGGACATAATTAACAGAACTAAAGTTCAAAATTAGCAGATCCTTGCTTTGTTACTCCTTAGGCATAATTGATGTTTATTTATTACTTACTATTTATTGTTACATATGTTTTTAGTTTTGTGAGTTTTTTTTTTTCCTTTCGTTTATTTGGAGAATGAGAATTTAGGTCTCAACTCCATCCCCTTTCTGTATACAAACACTTCCTCTGTCCTCTTTCCAAAAACATAGTAGTTATGTAATAATATTTGGTTAGTTTAGTGTTTGTGTTCTCTAGAGGAAAAAAATCCCCAGTTATCTGGTTTGAGTTTGGAGAGCCTAACTGCTTTGTCATCTTCGTGAGTGAGAGAAGGGGTCTGAGTGCTACCAATTACTCAGTGTGTAGACCTTTACTTACTACAGTCTCGCCTGCTTTCACTGTAGTAAAAATGAATTCTGCCTGATGTCCTTTAGCCCAGAGTTGAAGTTTATTTGCTTCAGAGCTTCCACCCCTAGCCTCTAATAACAAGGGGCAGTGGTTTGGTGGTGGTGCGTGAAGGGGAGTAGGGGTCTGGAGAATCTCTCATCAACAAACCTTCTCAAATCTTCTCCAAGTCTTCTCTGGACTTACTTTTTCAGAGATTATTTGTATTTGTGTTTTTAGAAAAATTGGCTTGCTCCTGGGCCTTTCTCACATTGCTAGCTTTGTTTTATCTACTTAGGTTGCTTTTAATTTTTGAAATTTTTGTTAGTGTAGTCTCTTCCTTGCTTTGTTAATCCCAAAGATGCTAGGAGAAAAGATCACAAATTATCATGGCCAAATTAATTAAAGCAAGACTTTTTATTCATGTACATAGTCTGTCTCTCCCTAAAATTGGGTTTCAGGAGATCAGCATTGGATGTGAAGAAGACATTTTCATAGCTCAGGGGTAGGGGGTTTCCAAATGGGGGATTTGGCTTGCAAATAGATGGCATTACAGGAGCAGAGCATAAACATAACAAGTTAGTCACAGCAACCTCCTGAAAGAAAGACATGATTACAAGGTTGTCATAACAAGGTAGTCATAACGGGTAGTCAGAACAACCTTTTGAAACAAAGGTAGGGTTGCAAGGTAATTTCAAAACAAAGACATGGTTGCTATTTCCAGGAACAAGCAGTACAGAACCATTTGTGGTTAATGTTACAGGTGGGGGCATAGACTAATCCTTGAGAAACAGAAGTTTAATCATAAACAGGAATGACTCTATAATGTCTTTAAAGCTAATAATGGAGGCTTTTAAGCCTAAAATGAAGGCAGGCTGGTTCATCAGCTACTTTGTTATTTTAAGCAAACATTTTGTTTAGTCTCCCCCAGATTGATTTTCAACAGTGAGTGTCTGCCTTGAGAAGTTTATTGAATACAAAACTTTTAAAAGTAAAATTAGCTGGTTGTAGTGGTGTATGCCTTTAATCCCAGTTCTTGTGAGGCAGAGGCAAGGTAGATCTCTGTAAATTCAAGGTCAGCCTGGTCTACATAGCAAGTTCTAGGACAGCCAAACCCCATCTCAACCCTCCCCCACAAAAAAGTAAAATCAGTGTTAAAATAGAAATGGTCATTTTAGTGTAAAAACACATGGTAAATTGGTGAATTTTGGAATATATGAGAAATTGAACTTTGTATTATATGATAGAACTTACAGTCATGCTTTTAATTTGGAATGCCCTTTTCTCTAAACTGTAATTGTATATTAAGCATGAGAAAACTCTTAGTTAGATTTATAGTGTGAACAGTTGATCTAGTTTTTGCCTATTGCATTTTCATTGGGCAAGTGTCGTTCTTGGGTCTCATGTCGTATTTGAAATATATTGATTTGTTACTGAAAATGACATTTCTGCTAAAAAATTCTGGGTAGTTACCCTATCCAAGTTGGTACATCTTTGTGTTAATGTTTGAAGATTTTTTGTCTTTCATCTTTTCTTTTTTCTTTCTTCATGCTGCCTGCCTTTCTCCCTTTCTCCTTCCCTCCCTCCCTCCCTCCTTTCCTGTTTTAAGTTTTAGAGACCCAGTTTCTCTGTGTAGCCATGGCTGTCCTGGAACTCGGTCTGTACACCAGTCTGGCTTCGAACTAAGAGATCCTTTTTGCCTCCCAAGTGCTGGTATGAAAGATGTGTGCCTCCACTGCCCAGCTTGCTTGCTTGCTTTCTTCTTCTTCTACTTCTACTACTTCTCCTCCTCCTTCTCCTCCTCCTCCTGTTCTTCCTTCTCTCTCTGTCTCTGTCTCTGTCTCTGTCTCTGTCTTTCTCTCTCTCTCTCTCTCTCTCTCTCTCTCTCTCTCTCTCTCTCTCTCTCTCTCTCTCAGACAGGCTTGTTGGGTAGTGCTTGTTGGTTTGGTACTGACTATATAGCTCAGGATGGTCTTGAACCAATTACAGTCCTTCCTCCTTCCAGACTCCCACAAGCTGTGACTATAGGTGTATACCACAACTTGTGGTATTATTTATGTGTATGTGTGGTATATGGGTGTGCACATGTATGGGTGATTGTACTTGCCTATGCACATGTGCATATGGAGGCCAGAGTTCAACTTTGTATCTTTGTTTTTTGAGACAGGATTTCTCTGTGTAGTTTTGCGCCTTTCCTGGAGCTCACTTGGTAGCCCAGGCTGGCCTCGAACTCACAGAGATCCGCCTGGCTCTGCCTCCTGAGTGCTGGGATTAAAGGCGTATTAAAGGCGTGCGCCACCAACGCCCGGCAACTTTGTATCTTTTTTATCTGTAGTTCTCTACCATATTTTATTTACTTTTGAGATAAAGTCTGTCCCTGCACCATGAACTTGACATTTCAAGCTAGACTGACTGACCAACAAGCCCCTGTGATCTGCTTATCTTCCCTCCCTACTTCTTCAGTATAACGATTATAGGGACATGCCACAATACCAATCCTTGAGTGGCTGCTAGGGATTCAAACTCAGTTTCTTATGCTTGTGTAGCAAGCACTTTACTCTGATCCATTTTCCCAGTTCCTATCTATCTATCTATCTATCTATCTGTCTGTCTGTCTGTCTGTCTGTCTGTCTGTCTATCTATCTATCTATCTATCTATCAAGGGATTCAAACTTCAAACTCAGGTTCTTATGCTTGTCTAGCAAGCATTTTAACTTTGAGTCGTCCTCCCAGTTCCTATTTATTTATTTATTATCCATTTATTTTTAATGTAATAATGTAAGCTTGTATGGAGACTATAAGACAATCCTCAGTCATGCTGTCCACTTTCTTTGGGTCTATTCCAACTTTATTCTTACTCTGAGCATAGTGTGTTTGAGTTCTGAACTCATGCCTCAGGTACACATCAAAATCTCTTGCCTCCGATTGAATCTGGAGTTCTCTGTCTTCCTGGAATCATGCAGCCTCTGAATCTCTTTCTTTCCTAGGATACAGATGAGGGCACTGCAGAATTTTGAAGGAGATCTTGGTGGCTTTCTTTCTTTGATCTTTCTTGTCTAATAACCCACACAGTTGACCTGCAATTACACTTCTCACTCTATCACCCTAGCCAAGACTGCTTGCTGCTCTCGTCTTGGTCAGTGTTTTCTTGATACCATTGTTTAGGAAATGCCCACGAGAACAAAGCCAATGTAGAACTTAGCTCATCTGGTTTTTTCCCCCAAGGATCATAGGTTGTCTGATGTCTCTTTAAAAAAATACACATGGACACATTACACGTATGTATATATGTACACACCCCACACATATATCCAGCTTTTGTAGGTGTTTGTGGCAGGACAGTATTTCAATACCAGCTACTCTGCCTAACCAAAAATGAAAGTCCTGATTGTTTTAAAATATAAGATTATGTCATTGTATGATGAGTTTTTTATTTGAGACATTTAATGTATTCAAGTGTTCATAGATCTCTTCTTTATTTGATCAGGATAGATAATTGAGTGAAATAGGACTTGTGTCTCACTGATACATAAAATGTTTTGTAAAATCAAAATGGTCTGAAATACACTGGTTTGATTAAGGGAATAAATGGTCCTTGATTTCCAAAGATAGAACCCTGAGCAGCTGGGCCATTGATGAATTTGGTATTTTAGATTTCAAGTAAGCAGTCATTCACAGGATTTGAGATATAACTTAACCCTAGTTGAGCTAGGGTTAGTTTTTGTTAGAGAAACATCTTTCCGTGGTGTAGTGGCTGGTTTTGTGTGTCAACTTGACACAAAGTAGAGTCATCAGAGAGGAAGGAGCCTCAGTTGAGGAAATGTCTCCATGAGACCCAGCTGTAAGGTATTTTCTCAAATAGTGATCAGTGGGGGAGGGCCCAGGCTGTGGTAGGTGGTGCTGTCCCTGGGCTGGTGGTCCTGAGTTCTATAAGAAAGCAGGCTGACTTGATAACTGTGATGAGGGGTTTCGTCCTGTTTCAACTTAGTATGCCAGACTTTGTTGATTCCCTAAGGGAGGCCTTACCCTTTCTGAGGAATGGATGGGGAATGGGATGAGGGAGGTGAGGGGGTGGGAGAAGGGGAGGAAAGGGGAACCGGAATTGGATGTAAAATAGGAAAAAAAACCCGTAAAAATAAATAAATAAATAAATAAATAAATAAATAAATAAATAAATAGATAGATAGATAGATAGATAAAGAAATAGATAAATAAATAAATAAAAATGAAGAAAGAAAGAAAGCAAGTAGGCTGAGCAAGCCAGGGGAAGCAAGCCAGTAAGCAGCACCCTCCCTGGCCTCTGCATCAGCTCCTGCCTCTGGGATCCTGCCCTGTTTGAGTTCCTGTTCTGACTTCCTCAGTGATGAATGGCAATGCTGAAGTGTAAGCCAAATAAACCCTTTCCTCTCCAACTTCCTTTTTTGGTTATGGTGTTTCATTGCAGCAATAGAAACCGTAAGTAAGACTAGTTGGTACCAGCGTAGTGGGGTATTGCTGTGATAGATCTGACCATACTTTTGGGAGGATTATGGAAGGACTTTGGAACTTTGGACTAGAAGAGTCATTTAGTGTTGAGATCTCTAGGGGATGTTCTGTGGGAACTTGGAAGATAGGAATGTTGAGAGCAGTGTAGGGGATGAAGGCCTGGCTTGTGAAGTTTTAGAAGGAAGTTGAAAGACTCTACCAGGGCTGTTTGCTATTTTGATTTAAGATTCTGTGGTTCTGATTAGCTGGGGCTAAGGAATCAGCTGTATTAACAAGATACCAGAACTACTAAAGTGAAACCTTTGTATTATGGGACAATTGATGCTGGTTAGCTGGAGCTAATAAATTAGTAGTGATTAAGAAGAGACTGACATCACTGAGGTGAAATCTTCTGGGAAGTGTTTCCTGAGAGCACAGAGAAGCTGTATTCCATAGTCGGCTAAGGTTGTACCTCGTGCTGGCAACCAGACTTGGTAATGTGTAAGCATCACCTAGATGGTACTCTTTTGAAGACATGAAGGGGTCATGGAAAGCAGCTGAGGCTCGGCACTCTTAGAAGCCAAGAGAGATCCTTGGTAAAGGTGCAGCCTCAGTGGCAGTTGAAGCTCCAGGACCGAAGAGGTCATGCAGAGAAGTTGAGGCTTGACACCATGAAGATGGCCTGTGAAAGACTATTAGTGAAAGTGCAGCCCAGTTGCAGCAAGGGACCCCAGCATTTTGGAGATGCCGGTACCATGGGATGACCACCAAGAACAACAGCAGCAGTGCAGTGGGACCAATTGGAGCCTAGAAAACAAACTGTGTGTGCTGCAGAGGACAGAGCTGGAGAAGTAACTCAAGTCCTTTGGAGGAGTCCAGAAGATCATGAATCTCAGATAATTGGACATTGAGTTATTTATTTATACTGTTGCAGTTTGGTTTGGCTTGGTTCAGATTGTAATGGTGCCCTAGTTCTTCCCTCTTGAAGAAAGTATTTAATTCAATTTTGATTTTTAAAGGAACCACAGATGAAAGACTTAACTTCTTTTAAAAGACATTAGGTATTTTAAAGACTGAAATTTTGATGTGTTTGAATTTGTAAAGACTGTGGGACTTTGAAAAGTATGATTTCAATGTAAGATATTGGGGATGAATAAGAAAGGAAAGGTTGTGGCTTAATAGTGATATGTTTGTGTGGGGTTAGCAGCCCAGTGGCCAAGTGTAAAGGAAGGACTCTATTCTTGTCATTGGAGGCCACACTCCTCCCTCCTGCCAACCCCAATAGGTTCAGTTTTTTAGATGAAGATAAGAATGTTCTAGAAGTAACAATGCAAAGAATTTATCTGAATGCAAAGAATTCTTATGTATCACCCACAGAAAACAAAAACTAATTATTTAGAGGACCAAGACTGTATAGTCTACAGTTAGCTTTTCTTTCTAGTAAATGTAATCCATCGAGCACTTATTCTTGAGCTAATTCCCCTATAAATGAGGAGTACCCAGTTGGGGAAGATCATATGCATTGTATGCACATATATTACTTTTACAATCTTTGTTCTCACGAACATCATATACACACAGACACACACTTATATGTGCATTACAGAAATCTTACCTGGTAATTCTTTTTTCCTCCTCATTGGCAATTTGTTATAGTAATATACTTTCCTTTTAAATAGTGTTCTTGGTACTGCTTTCTGACTTTTTAATTAGTTCTTTGAAGTCTACATATAATTAATTTTTAAATTTTATTTTATGTGTATGTTTTTGCTTGCATTTATGTCTGTGTACCACATTTATATCTTGTGCCCTTGGAGGCCAGAAAAGGGCATTGGATCCTCTAGGACTTGATGGTTATGAACTGCAGTGTGGGTGCTGGGAACAAATGCAGGTCCTCTGGAAAGCAGCCAGTGCTCTTCACTGCAGAGCCATCTTTCCAGTTCCCTAAATTTTAACATATTAATTTGTTTAATTTCCACAAAAGAAAACAACAGCTGCTATATACAAAGAGTTAGTAATAGTATTGTGACATTTTTTTTTTCAATGTGCAAACATTTCCTTTTGATTTGTTTATGATAAACATCAGAGCTGATGGTTTTGGCTGCTTCTTTTTGCAAGTTAAAAAGAAAATTCCCATGTAAAAAGAGATCTGGAAGTAGATAGACACTTTACATTGAATAACTACTTAATTTTAGCACTACGTTAGGTTCTATCCTGAACTCATTATATAATTTTTTCTTTTTATAGTACTAGGTACCAAACCCTAGGTCTTGTTCATACTAAGCAAGTACTCTGCTACTGAGCAATACCACCACCATGCTATCATGTATTTTATATGTCACTTAAAATTGTTTTTAGATTTTTAAGTTTTATGTATATGCGTATTTTGTTATATATGTTTATTTTTCTTTACTTATTAATTTATTTTTCTATTATCAGCTTGATACAGTATAAATTCTTATCTTCATAGTGAAATGTTTCATTGAGGCTTGCTCAGTAATTGAGTAAAGTCAAAACTTATTATAAGCCACAGTCATCCTAGGGTCCCCCCTTCTATATATATAGCCTCCATGATTCTGTGGGTTGCAGTCTGATTGTTCTTTGCTTTATATCTAGAATCCACTTATGAGAGAGTACATACCATGTTTGTCCTTCTGGGTTTGGGTTACCTCACTCAGGATGATTTTTTCTAGTTCCATCCATTTGCCTGCAAATTTCATGCTGTCATTGTTTTTCTCTGCTGAGTAGTACTCCATTGTGTATATGTACCACAGTTTCTTAATCCATTCTTCAGTTGACGGGCATCTAGGTTGTTTCCAGGTTCTGGCTATTACAAATAGTGCTGGTATGAACATAGCTGAACATGTATCTTTGTGATATGATTGAGCATTCCTTGGGTATATGCTCAAGAGTGGTATGGTTGGGTCTTGAGGTAGTTCGATTCCTAATTTTCTGAGAAACCGCCATACTGATTTCCACAGTGGTTGTACAAGTTTGCATTCCCGCCAACAGTGGAGGAGTGTTCCCTTTGCTCCGAATCCTCTCCAACATTGACTGTCATTAGTGTTTTTGATCA
>CABHPQ010126175.1:0-88923 GCA_902168405.1 Peromyscus aztecus | reverse complement strand
GTATATACTTCAAGATAAAGGGTACAACAGGCCTATCTTAGGTGATAGTTAGGGCATAGTAAGGCTTTTGGAAGTACTGAGGTTTTCTTAGGCATTCTTTTTTCTCATAATTATATGTGGAATTAAAAAAATTATTATTGTATATTCATTGTACAAAATAATGGGTTTTGTTATGACATCTCATGTATGTATATCATGTCACTTGGTCAAATTCACTCCCCATCACCCCCTTATTGTTCTCCTTCCAACTGGGCCTTTTCCTCTTCCCAAATAATCTTCCTTGTGTATTTATGCCTTCTATTGTTTTTCTGGATGATTCTTTTTTTCTTTTATTGAAAATAGTTTTTTCATACAATATGTTCTGATTATGTGGAGGAAGAGGTGGCTGTCGGAGGGAATTCGTAGAAAGATAGATAAAATTAAGTGGCATTTGAAGGATAGTATAGAAAACTAATACAATAGAAACTTTCTAGAATAGATACATATATGAAGGCAATCTTAGTAAATCACCAATTAACGGAGAAGACAGTGTCCTAACAGACTATCTCCTGTCACCAAACAAAGCATCCAGTACCAAAATTGGGTTACATCTAATTGAGTTGTTGGCCAAAGGGGTCCCATGGGAATCTCCAAACAACTCAGGCTATTACCAAGACTATAGGCTGTTTTCCACAAACTGACAGCAAGGCCCCATTGCTGAAGGCAACACCTACACAACTCATTGAACATGGAGAAGTCCAGCTGGTGCCTACATAGAGCCTTCACCCCTATGTTCTGGCATCTTTGGTACAGGAAGGTACTTTGAATGCTACCAAAGGAGAAACATAAACACCAGTCCAGTCACAAACCCTTTGATCTATAGTGCTGTGCTGCCTGCAAGATATGCTAGGGCAATGATGGCACAAAGTTTGTGGTAGTAACCAACCAATATCTGGTTTGACTTAAGGTCTATTCCATGAGATGGAACCCATACCTGACACTGCTTGGGTGACCAAGAACCTGAGACTAGAGCGCCCAGGGACCTAGGGTTAAACGAAATAATATTTGCCTAAAAAAAAACGTAATGATAAAATGACTCCTAATGATAGTCTGCTATACTCATAGATCAGTGTCTTGTTCAGCTATTATCAGAGAAGCTTCCTCCTGTAGCAGATGGGAACAAATACAGAGACCCACAGTCAGACAACATGCAGAGAGCAAGAGACCTTGGAACACTCAGTCCTATACAGGATGTCTCTCTATCAAATACCTCCTTTCAGAGCTCAAGGAACCCTATAGAAGATGAGGCAGAGAGAATGTAAGAGCCAGGGGGAATAGAGGATGCCAATAAAGTAAGACCCTCTAAATCAACATGAACAAAGCTCATATGAACTCACAGAGGGTGAAGCAGCATGCGCAGGGCCTGCACAGGTCTATATTAGGTCCTCTGTGCATATATTATGGCTTCCAGTTAAGTGTTTTTATGGGACTCCTGAGTGTGTGAATGAGTGGGTCTCTGATTCTTGTGCCTTCTCTTAGGCTCTTTTTCTTCTGTTGGTTTGCCTTGTTCAACTTTAATGTGATAGTTTTATATTATATCTTATTATATTTCATTTTGTTACACTTTTTGAAAAATGAATGAATGAATGTAAACCTAGCCACTAGGGTAAAGGTTAACGACTGAACTGTCATTTATATCTGCTGGGAGAAGGAAAATTACTTTACTACAATGGAGTAATGTAGGGAGCTGCGTGTAGCCACACCTTACAGGTGGCGCTGGTTACCACCTTCCGCCATCCCGAGCGCTCCCTGTGTTAAACAGCTTCAGGTGAGGCTGTAGCGGAATGTGTGGCTTGCTTACGCATGCTTGAACCTATTGGGCAATGCCCACATGGCGACCTGGGGTTGGCTGCCCAGAGCCTATATAAGGCCGGGAGAGGCTTTGCCCGGGGTTCCTTCAGAAGGAGGGGATCTTTTAGAAGTCAGAAGAATGTTCAAAGGCCTGATTAAATTGCAAGAAGAGCTCGGTGTTGTGTCTTCCTTGCTGGACGAGGGGGGCGCGACAACTGGTGGCCCGTACGGGGAAATCCCTCACCAGTGAGCCCAGAACTTCTTGCAAATCAGGGGGTACCAGAAATCCTCAGGAAAAGTGAGGAACCACATCCAAAGCGGGAATAGTCCTCAGGTAAAGTGGGGATCCGTGTCTAGAGCGGGGATTGCTCTTCTCTGTAATTAAAGAGAGCGGGATTCAAGAGGCCGCAATAAAAGCGGAAAGAAAAAAAAGAGAGAGAAGGAAGGTGAAACTACTAATTTCTAGCTTGAGAACAGTTATGGGCGCTTCTTCGTCACACCCAATATTTTTGGCCCTTAATAAGCTGCTTTTAAGACCGGTGTGGAAGCTAGTGAGAAATTATTTTGAGGATCAGAGATGTAGTGAAGCGGTTGAGAAGGGACAAACTGCATTAGAAATCTTAAAAGAGGAGGCCTTATTAGATAAAATGGAAAGTAAGAAGGGAAAAAAGACTAAGAGGTTGTACCCTAGTCTTTCAGAGCTTGAAAGCGACTTGTCAGAGTTGGAAAGGGCTGAATCTAGTGAATCTGAAGAGGTAAGATCAATTACAGAACAAGTGAAAAACGGTAGAGTTTATAAACGAAAAAAGGAAAAGGCCAGAAAACAACAGGAGAGGAAGGCTTGTGTCACACCGTACTATGAACCTGCCACGCAGCCACCCTCTGGGAGTAGTGTGGCAGTCACCTCCTTTAATCCAGAAGTATGGATGGCAGTCAGAACTGAAATGCTATCAGCCTACCCGGTTTTTCAAGATAACCAAGGTCAAAGATACCATGAGCCGTTAGACTTTAAGGTAATTAAGTCCCTGGCAGAGTCCGTACGTACATATGGTATTACTGCTTCATTTACTGTAGCTCAGGTGGAGGCCTTGAATAGACATTGTATGACTCCTACTGATTGGAGTGGGCTTGCACATGCTTGCTTGTCTCCAGGTCAATATTTAGATTGGAGAGCTTTTCTAATTGAATTTGCTAATGAGGAGGCAGCCACCAATCTTGCTGCAGGCAATCCGGCATGGGATAGGGATATACTGCTTGGGCAAGGTCGATTCGCCAATCAACAGACCGGCTATCCAGTTCAGGTTTACAAGCAAATTAACAAAATTGGTATAAAAGCCTGGAAAGCCCTTCCCAATAAGGGGGAAGTGAGTGGCAATCTTACTAAGATCCTTCAGGGTCCCATGGAGCCTTTTTCAGACTTCATTGCTCATATGGTTGAGGCCGCAGGCAGAAATTTTGGAGACCCTGATGCGGCTATGCCACTCATAAAGCAGTTAGTTTATGAACAATGTACAAAAGAATGCAGAACTGCTATAACTCCTTATAAATCAAAAGGCCTTGAAGTATGGATGAAGGTGTGTAGAGAGTTAGGAGGGCCATTATCCAATGCTGGATTGGCAGCAGCTGTCATCCAGCTAGCAAAAAAGGGAACCGGGAATACTAATTACGGAGCCTGCTTCAGGTGTGGAAAAACGGGTCATTTAAAGCGTAATTGCCCGGAAGGAGGTAGGAATACAGAAGCAGGAAGGGGACAACACTCTGTGCAACCAGGTTTGTGCTCAAGGTGTAAAAAAGGAAAACATTGGGTAAATGAGTGCAGGTCAGTTTGAGACATCAATGGGCAACCAATATCAGTAATGAGATCTGGGACTTATCCAAAAAACGGGCAGTGGGGCTCCCATTCCCAGGGCCCGCAAATATATGGGGCAGTGGAGAGTTACAGCCAGGAATGGCAACCGGAGCAGTGGCCAACCCTTCGTCATCCGAGGAACGGCGGAGAGCCACTACAGATTCAGCAGGATTGGATCTCCGCGCCACCACCAGGCTTGTATTGACCCCGCAAATGGGAGTTCAATTGGTGGACTCTGACTTTAGAGGCCCTTTGAGATCGGGCACGGTGGGTCTGCTGATAGGGAGATCCTCCACCACCTTAAGAGGTCTTAAAGTATACCCAGGAGTGATTGATCCCGATTATACTGGTATAGTGAAAATTATGGTTGAGTCCCCCAAAGGAATTTCCTCCATTTCTCCTGGAGATAGAATTGCTCAGATGATTATCTTACCTAGTCTTCATGATCAGTTCGCTGCACATGCAAAGCAGAGGGGTAACAAAGGTTTTGGGTCCACAGGAGCGGACTTAACTTTCCTATCCTTGGACCTAGATCAAAGACCTACTCTTGAGCTTACTATTAATGGGAAGAAAATTATTGGTCTTTTGGATACAGGAGCAGACCGGAGTATTATTGCAAAGAAGGACTGGCCCACGGGCTGGCCAGTGCAGATCTCCTCCCAGACCCTTCAGGGACTGGGATACGCAAAGGCCCCAGATATCAGTGCAGGAGAACTTCACTGGAAAGATAGTGAAGGGCATGCTGGAACTATGCAGCCTTATGTTTTGGAGCTTCCTGTTTCCCTATGGGGGCGAGATCTCATGCGAGACATGGGATTTAAATTAAGTAATGAATACAAAAACAAAAAGGGGGAATAGGCCACGGCTGTACCCCTAAAGAAAGAATATCCATTACTCTATTTACCATAAATTTTTTGAATTTGGACATTTACAATCAGTCTGCCGCAGATAGACATCAGGGTCAGCAAGGCCCCTCTAAAGGAATAGTGCAATGGAAGGACGTGTTGACAGGTGTTTGGCATGGTCCGGATCCCGTGCTGACATGGGCACGAGGTTCTGTTTGTGTTTTCCCACAGGATCGGCAAGACCCGATCTGGGTACCCGAACGTTTGGTGAGGAGAACTCAATATTGAGATGCCTATGAGTACTCGTGCTGTAAACTTGTCTAAACAGTTGTCTAGTTATCTTCTAGGAAATTGGACAGGAGAATTCGATGGCCTGATGGATCAACTGAGAGTGGCCCTAGTTGCTGCCAATTCAACTCGAGTGGATCCTGGACCTGCAGGACTGTAGTCCGGGATCTCTACGACCATGAACCAGCTGAAAGAGGGGGCGGGTCTAGGTGCCTTAACGGGCCTACTGGTGCTTGCCTCCCTGGTTTGCCTGTGGTGTATCTGTCGTATTAGGCTCTCTCAGCAGTGCAATGCAGCCACGATCATTCAAGCCTTTACAGTCATAAAGGCCGGACAGTTCCCCCAGACCTGGTTGGCTACCAGAATTCATATGCAGGATGTGAGGCTAGCGCACTGCACTCAGGACCACAGCAGCATTGTTGGTCTTGAGGAGAGTACGTCTGATTGCATGTGGGTTAATGCCCCAAGTTCCCACCTCTGTGAAAAAGGGTATCGGACAGGTCAAGCATTCTCTGGGTGGATGACACCTGTGTGGATGCCAGTACATAGTCCTCTGTTTTTAACAGAGATCAGACCTCTGCTCTTGCCTGCTATTTAAATAAAACAAAAAGGGGGAATATGTAGGGAGCTGCGTGTAGCCACGCCTTACAGGTGGCTCTGGTTACTGCCTTCCGCCATCCCGACGGTGAGTGCTCCCCGTGTTAAACAGCTTCAGGTGAGGCTGTAGCGGAATGTGTGGCTTGCTTACGCATGCTTGAGCCTATTGGGCAATGCCCACGTGGCGACCTGGGGTTGGCTGCCCAGAGCCTATATAAGGCTGAGAGAGGCTTTCCCCGAGGTTCCTTCAGAAAGAGGGGATCTTTTAGAAGTCAGAAGACTGATTCAAAGGCCTGATTAAATTGCAAGAAGAAGAGCTCGGTGTTGTATCTTCCTTGCTGGACAAGAGGGGCGGGACAGAGTAACACTGGGTATATCAACCAGTCCAGGACAGGCTTTGTGCTCAGGAGGAGTAGTTCTTGTTTTTGTTTGTGTTTGTTTGTTTGTTTGTTTGGTGTGTGTGTGTGTGTGTGTACACGTGCTTTTACTTGGTTACAATTTGTTTTTTTTCTTTTGGGGTGTGGATTTATTTGGTTTTCTTGGTTTGGGGGGGATTTTGTTGTTGTATTGGGTTTTTGTTTATTTTTTTGAGAAAGAAGTTAAAAGTTGAGTGGGTAGGGAGGGAAAGACAATCTGGAAAGCCTTGAAGGAGGGGAAGAATATGATCAGAATATATTTAAAGTTAAGTTTAAAATAATAAAAATATAATACAACAAAAAGCATAAACTAAAAAATAGATATTTTTTCATAGAATATATCCTAATTACGGTCTCCCTTCCCTATTCTCCTCCCAGTTCTTCCCCACCTCCCCTCCCATCCAGATCCACACCTTTCTGTCTCTGACTAGAAAGCAAACAGGCATTTAAGGGATAATAATAAAATAAAATGTAAGCTAAATAATAAGCAAACAAATTGGAAGAATGAAAAACAAACAGAAGGAAAAGAGCTCAAGAAAAGACAAAAGAAACAAAGAGATGCAGAGACACACTCAGGAATCCCATAAAAAACACAAAACCAGAAGCCATAATATATATGCAAAACCTTTAGGGTTAAATAAATAAATTAAATTAAATTAAAAATTTACAAAGGCAAAAAAAAAGCCCTGGCATGACATTGTGGGACAAGAAATGTCCAAAGATGCCATCGAGTTTGTTTTCTGTTGGCCATTTACTGCTGGACATATAGAGTAGTTTGTTTTTGCAGTGAGACTCCCTTGGAGAAAACTAAATTTTCATTTGGAAGTGGTTATCAGTTGGAGGTAGCTTCTGGGTTAAGGATGGGGTTATATGTCCACCTTTCAGCTGTAGTACTCTATCTGGTGCAGACCCATGTAGGCCCTGTGCATGGCTGCCTCAGTCTCTGTGAGTTCATATGTGCTTCTACTATGTTGGTTTAGAAGCCCTTGTTTTCTTGGTGGCCTCCATCCACTCTGGCTCTTATGTTCTTTCTGCCGCCTCTTTTGCAGGGTTCCCTAAACCCTGACAGGAGGGGTTTGATGGAGACATCCCATTTAGGGCTGAGTGTTCCAAGGTTTCTCACTCTCTGCATAATGTCTGGCTGTGGATCTCTGTATTTATTTCCATCTGCTGCAGGAAGAAGCTTCTCTGATAGTGGCTGAGCAAGGCACTGACTGATCTATGAGTACAATAGAATGTCATTTGGAGTCATTTTATTGCAATGTTCTTTTAGTAGAACAATAGTATTTGGTTTTTCCCCTAGGTCCCTGAGCTATCTAGTCTCAGGTTCTTGGCCACATAAGCAGTGTGGGATATGGGTTCCATCTCATGGAGTGGGCCTTAAATCCAATCAGATATAAGTTGGTTTCTCTCACAATTAAATTACACTTTCTAAAAAGTCAGTTTCTAATCATTTTTTACCATGGATTATAAGATGAAGATTACTAAAAGTGAATAATGTTTAATGTTTTCCTTAGTGTTTAGAATCACCTGTAAAAACCTCTGTTCTAATTCTACTTGTAAGCTGTTGAATAATTCATCTCATTAGATTAGTCCAGTGATAAAATGATTTCTCATGTAATTGTTTTAGATGATTTATGGCTTTAAAATTTTTACCTTTAATGGCAAGTTGTTAAAATGTTTCTAAATCAGTTATCTAGTATCAAATTCTTAAATGAGAGGGAACAAGAGATAAACTCCATAAAATTTAGCCTCCAGAAAAACCAACATCTCTCTTAAAATGCAAGGTCATGCTCCTTTTCTTAGAACACAACTAGCTAGCTTTTGTGTGTTTTTGTTTAAGACATAGAAGTGAACATTCCAGGTTTTGTGGACTATTTGGTCTTTATTGCAGCTACTTGAATTCTGCTACTGAAGTGGGAAGCAGCCTTAGACAGTGTGTAATTAAAAATAAAAGAACAATCCAAAGTCAACCTGCAGGGCAGCTGGCCAATACTGCCATAGAACTAATCTAATGCTATGAGTCATCTTGAAGAAACTAGTGTCTAGTCAGATGCAATAACCCACTTGGGATCTAGTAGAGAATCAGTATAAATATTTTGAGAATGAATACTTTAAATTTAGCCAACTCTCTGCATTAAGAGTAATTTATTAAGAATCATGCTTTTCATTGGGGCTAACATCAAGAACTTGCTTAAGTATTAGTTACTGAAGGATTTATCTTTAAATTAATAAAATCCGTACAATTTAATATCCAATTTAATTCTTTTAAAAACTTAATGAAGATATAACAGAATCAAAAACTTAAAATAAGCACACTCACTACCCATTCCATCAGTTCATTTAAGTCATACCACCAATAGCACATGAAAAATAAATTTAAAGTGAAATTACCTTAAAATATATACATCCACTTATGACAATATTTTTGTTTGTTTTTTGAGATAGGATTTCTCTGTGTAATAGTCCTGGCTGTCCTGGAACTTGTTTTGTAGACCAGGCTGGCCTCAAACTCACTGAGATCCGCCAGCCTCTGCCTCCCAAGCGCTGGGATTAAAGACGTGCACCACCACTGCCTGACCACTTATGACAATATTTTACATTTATGTGTATGTTCTATAGTGGAAGCAGAAATTCTCTCTAAAAATTATCTTTTTAAATCTTGAGGTTCAGCTGGGCAGTGGTGGTACATGCCTTTAATCCCAGCACTTGGGAGGCAGAGGCTGGCGGATCTCAGTGAGTTCAAGGCCAGCCTGGTCTACAAAGCGAGATCCAGGACAGGCACCAAAATGACACAGAGAAACCTTGTCTCCAAACCCCCCCAAAAAAATCTTGAGATTCATATTAGAGCCATCATCAATATCTTATATATAAAATTGCAGAACAGACCTTTCAGATTTGGCATTTTACTGGTATAATCCAGTGACCAAGGTATAGAAATGTACAGTGCCTAAATATTAGAGAAAGAACCATTATTCTCTTCAATGTAGAATAAATAATGCATATTCTACAAGGGCAGTGAGGTTAGGAATTCTATAGGGTATATGTCCTGGCATAACTTCCCAATGTGCAACAACACAAACAACTTTGTTAAGGCCATGTTTTATTTGCTGGTTCATGGACAAAAAGCAATGCAATTTAATTTCAAGTATTTTCTCGAAAGTCTGTGCTCATATGAATTATAAAAATTTGAAAAGGCTGTTAAATCACTCAAACTTTAAATATATCTTACACAATATCATTTGTACAGAAATATAAGTTAAATATAAACATAAAGCAGTCATGGTAATTTATTCAAATCTGTTTTATGTGATTTGTAGTTACATAGAAAAGTTTCTTGGTTCTCTTATTTGTGAAAAGATCAACACTGGATTGAGTTACTATCTATTAACAAAGAGGCCTGAAAAGCTTTCTTTAGCACTAATCATGTATGTGGTTATAAGTGTTTCCTAATTTGAGATCATCTAAACACTGGGAAAAAGAAAATTAAAAGGGCAGTATGTCCATAAACCAACAATCTGTCTGGAGTATATCATAGAGCACAAAGAAACCCACACATCTGTACAATGAACATGTATTACATACACACAGGTGCCCACATGCCTGCATGCATGTATGCACACACTCCATGCACAACAACCAGGCTGAATAAAGTCTGATGAGGTACCACATCCAGTTCGATATTCAGCTGTGTGGTTTGCCGACTTCATCAAATGCTTTTTGTCACCTTTCTGTTCTTGAAAATGGTATGGAGAAGATTGTGACCATATTCCTGAAGGTCTCCTTTTCCTTCTTCAAGTGTAACAAAATACCCTACTGTGCCCTATGTAACGATAACTGGCACCTTTTTGACCTTTTGTTGAAATCAGCAACTGGGTCCTTAAACACATTAACCGAAAGGCCATTGGTTACAATATAGCTAGCTATTTTTCTCATTAACTTCTGCAGCAAAGCTTCACCAAAATGAAAGGAAACACTATCCATACTCCATTTTTTGTTTCATCCCCTCTACAATTTCCTATAAAATATTAATATCCACTGCATCTCCCTGAATAACTCCAAGATAAGGAGGCAGTAACTTGTAGCCCTTTGAGTTTTCAGTAACAGGAAATTTCTTACCCAAAACATCAGAGACCTTTAATACAGTTTCAAGACAATGTCCAGAATCAGATCTGATAAGTGTTGCCTCTGTACTTTTGATACTATTAAATGTTTCAAGCCTTTACCTCACATTTTCTCATACACTTTATAAATGCCATAGCTCTGCTGACCATAGACACAGGCTGTGTTATTATGTGTTCAAATGTATCTTTTTCAAAATCTTTCCCCCAAGTTGGAACAGAATGGTAGTAGTATAGTTAATTCCTAGTACTGTTACTGTTCCTTTGAAGTTAACCAAATGAGCAGGTGCCCCTTCCCCAACAGTCTCTTGTAAAGAGACTCCTCTGTAGTCAAAACCATGTAACATGTTCCAGACCATTCAAATTACCAAAAGTTTGTAACAAATATTTGGCCAGTATTTTCTTCTGCTGTCTAGAACTTGTGGCCACTATGACTGGATACTAGAACTGAACAAGAATAGTCTCAATTCAGTGTATAAGAAGGTAGCACTCTGGGGCTGTGTTTTCCACTGCAAAGAGGTTGCTTTAGGGGTGACAGACCCCTTGGGAACAGCCTTTCCTTTGATGGGACATGACCATCAAAGTCTAGTTCTCATGAGTGAAATTCCAGCCCTTCTCATTATAGACATCCTCTTGGATATACTCTTTGTACACTTCGTTGGCTTCTTGGATTTTCTCTTTGGCCACTACTTTAGCTTTTAAGTATTAAGAATGTAGCACAACCCGTACAATTTAGTTTCCTCGTATTTCACCTTCCTTACATTGCCGTTTTCTGTTTCTTTTCGTGGCATTTGAAGTGGAAAGGAGCTTTGCTTGTGCTACGTGGGTATTATCTATAGAGACACCTTGTATGAGTCAGTCAGTGGCCAGCGGGATGTTGAACTCTGCTTCTGTCGCAGCATTTGGCTCTGGCTGGAGCAGAGGCTCCGCACTGTGCACAGCTTTGAGGGAGAAGAAAAGTGGGCTTTGCTGTGTTCGGTTGCTTAAGTCACCAGCCCTCCACCAGGTTTTGGGACAAAGTCTCCCACGCAAGTTGGTCTTCCTGCTTCAGCCTCCAGAGTGCTGTGCTTCTTTTTGGTTATCTGGTTGCATTTCTTTTTTGATTTTTAAAATTACATTTATTTATGTATCTATCCATGTATTTAGTTATTTATTTGTTTATTTTGTGTGTATGTAGGCTCCAATGCCCCTGCATATATGTGCAGTTCAAAGGGCAACTAATGGGAGTCATTTCTTTCCTTCAGCTATGTGGGTTCTGAGATTCAAACTCAGAATAGAGTTCCATATTTATAGTGATGAGGATAATCTATCAAAGAAGACAGAGACAAGGTAGCCAAGGAATAATAACAACGATCATCATCACCATCACCATCATTATATCATCATCAAAGTTCCCATAAATTCTTATATATCTGTAATCATCTTACTTCAACATTAGTCTTACTATAATGTTGGGTCCCCATATTCTTATCTGGAGAACAGTTTCCTCCTCCCCTCCTCCTTTTCTTTTTCTAATATCAGGATTGGAGACTGAACCTAGGCCCTTATGCATGTTAGGTAAATGCTCTAACATTGAGCTGCATCCTCAGCCTTGTTTTTACTTCTTTTTTTTTTTTTTTTTTTTTAAAGATTTATTTATTTATTATGTATACAGTATTCTGCCTGCACATGTCCCTGCAGGCCAGAAGAGGGCACCAGATCTCATTACAAGTGGTTGTGAGCCACCATGTGGTTGCTGGGAATTGAACTCAGGACCTCTGGAAGAGCAGTCGGTGCTCTTAACCACTGAGCCATCTCTCCAGCCCTGTTTTTACTTCTTATTTTGAGATAGGGTCTCACTGAGTTGTCCAGGCTAGTCTTGAACTTGTGATTCTCCTGCCTTGCAAGTAACTGGAAATGAATGCCCATGCCATCAGGCCCAATTCCACTTCTCTGAATGAACACTAAAGCTTTAATGAATTGGTCCAATCAAAATAAGTCATTTGTGTCCTGGTTGATCTTTTCCTCAATTATTTTATTTTGTTTTTGGTTGACACATAATAACTGTATATATTCAGGAGGTACAATGTATTTTGATATATGTGTACATCATTATGATGCTAAGATTCTCTTCATTTGCTGTGCACTATGGTGAAGCTCGACAAAACAGGATTCTTACAAAATGGTGCTTCCTTAAAACAAAGAGCTTTTTAGTTTTAAATTTCTTTTTAGTTTTTAATTTAAGATTTTTATTTTTTTGAGAATTTCATACATGAGCACATATTGTCACCATTTTCATCCCTCTCCATTGGCCAACTCCTCCTATGTCTTCAACAATCTTCAGGTCCCGTGAGGCAACCAATGGTAACAGCAATAGCCTATGTTGTTTTAGGAGTTGCTTAGACTCCCCTGAAAAACAGTTCAAGAGAAATAAATTTTTCCTTATTTTACATTGTGGTTTTTGTTAGATAGTCTGGGGCTCCTTGGGAGAGAGTTATTGTCCCAAGAGGCATAATGTCATTCAAACTGTGTGTGTGTGTGTGTATATACACTCATACACTTAAGTATATTTTGTATGTAGTTTTAAAGATTTATTTTATGTGTATTAGTGTTCTGTTTTCATGTATGTACGTGTGTACTGTGTGCACACCTGGTGTTTGTGGAGGCCAGAAGAAAACACCAGATCCCCTGGAACTGGAGTTACAGAAGGTTGTAAGCTGCCAGGTGGGTGCTGGGAACTGAACCCAGGTCATCTGAAAGAGCAGCCAGTGCTCTTAACTTCTGGGCATCCTCTCCAGCCGCCTATATATGTATTTTTGTTTTGTTTTGTTGAGACAGGGTTTCTTTCTGTAACCTGGGCTGTCCTAGAACTAGCTCTGTAGACCAGACTGTCCTTGTTATATATGTATTTTTTAGTAAAGATAAAATGTTTTTATGTGGCTTTTTCAAGCATGCTTAGTATTATTTATCTCTCCTCCCTCACCCTCCATATTTGCCTTCTTTCCCAATTAAATCCTCCCATCCCCGTCCCTTTTCCACTTTCATAGCGCCTGTGTCCTGCTCCCTCTCTAGAGCTTTCGCATCCCTGGTCCCTTTTTGCTCTCCTGGTTTCTGCAGTTACTCCAGGATGTATACTCACTTGTGAATGTTCAGAGCTATGATCTACAAATAAGAGAGAACATGCAGCAGTTGTCTCTCTGGGCCTGAGTAGCCTCACTCAATCAGATCTTTTCTAGCTCCATTCATTTACCTGCAAAGTTCACCATTTCACTTTTCTTTACAGCTGAATAAAAATCCATAGTGTGTATGTACCACATTTTCATTATCCACTCATCACTTGAAGGATATTTAGGCTTTTGCCGTTTTCCTACCTGCTGTGAATGGAGCAGCAATGAACATGGCTGAGCAAGTATCTGTGGAGTAGAATTTAGAGTCCTTTGAGCATATGCCAAGGTGTGGTATAGCTGAGTCATATGGTAGGTTTACTTTTTAGCGTTTTGAGCGTTCTTCACACTGATTTCTCTAATGGATGTACCAGTAATCTCACCGACAGGGAATGAGAGTTCCCATTTCTCCACATTCTCAGCAGCATTTTTGTCAGTTACTTTCTTGATCTTAGTCATTCTGAATGGGTTAAGATGAAATCTCAAAGTACTTTTAATTTGCATTTTCTAATCCTTAAAGATGACAAACCCTGAAAAGATATTTCTTAGCTGTTTTTATTTCTCCTTTGAAAATACTTTGACCATTTTTAATTGGGTCATTTGTTTTCTAGATTCTTTCTGTTTTCAGGTTTTTGTATATTATGAATATTCATCCTCTATAAGGTATATAACAAACAAAGATTTTTTTCCCATTCTGTGGGCTTCCTCTTTGTGTGATTGACTGTTTCCTTTGTTGTACATTAACTTTCTAGTTTTATGAAGTATCATTTGTCAATGACTGGCCTTAATTTCAGGGTAAATGAAGTCCTATTCAGAAAGTCCTTTCCTACACCTATATCTTATAGGGTACCACTTTATGTTTTCTTGTAGCTGACTCAGCAATCAGGTTTCTCACTAAGACCTTTGATCTATTTGAAGTTGATTTTTGTGCAGATTGATAGATAGGGGTTTAACTTCACTGTTCTACATGTGGACATCCAATTTTCCCAGCATCATTTGTTGAAGATGCTATCTTTCATCCTCTGAGTGTTTTTGGCATCCTGTTAAATACTAGATAGCTGTAGTTATGTGCACTTACATTTGGGTCTTCTATATTTTCCATTGATCTACATGTCATGTTGTTTTGTTTTGTTTTTGCTGTTGTTTGTTTTTATTTGTTTTCTTGATTTTTATTATCACTCTGTAATATAACCCCTCCAGCATTGTTCTTTTTGTTCAGGATTGTTTTGGCTATCCAGGGTCTTTTGTGGTTCCATGTAGGTTTCAGGATTTTTTTTCTATTTCTTTGAATAATGTTATGGGGTTTTATTGGAATTGCATTCAATTTGTACATTGCTTTTGCTGGAATGACCATGTTCGCAATATTAGTTCTACGAATCTGTGACCACAGGAAGACTTCCCATTTTCTAGTGTCTTCTTCGATTTCTTCAGAGATTTAAAGTTTTCATTGAGGTCTTTTGCCTCCTTGGTTAGGTTTATCTGTAAATATTTCAGCTTTTTTTAAAGGCTATTGTCAATATGAATGTTTCCATGATCTTTCTCATGGTGTTTGTTATTGATATAAAGATTTTTGCCAGTTGATTTTATATCCTACTACTTTGCTCAAAGTGTCAATCATTTCTAGAAGTTTTCTAGTGGAGATTTTGGCATCTGTTTTATGTCATATGTCATCTGCCAATAGGTATGATTTGATGTATTCTTTTCCTGTTTTTATTCCTTTATTTTCCTTCTCCTGTCTCTAGCTAGTGCTTGTATCACTTCATTGGAAAGGAGTTGGAATGGTGCAGAGCTGTGTCTCAATCTTGATTTTCGTGGGATTAGCTTTGAGTTTTTCCACTTAGGATTGTGTTGGCTTTGGGATTTTTCACATATATCCTTTATTATATTTTATTATATATATATATATATATATATATATATGTTCCCTTCAGTACTATTTTTTCTTTCTTCTTCTTCTTTTTTTTTTTTGAGACAGGGTTTCTCCGTGTAGCTTTGGCGCCTGTCCTGGATCTCATTCTGTAGACCAGGCTGGCATCGAACTCACAGAGATCCACCTGCCTCTGCTGGGATTAAAGGCATGCACTGCCACCGCTCAACGCTATTCTTTCTATGACCTTTATCATGAAACCATGTTGTGTTTTGTCAAAGGCCTTTTCTACATCTATTGAGATGATCATGTAGTTTTTGTTTGAAAGTACATTTATATGACTTATTATATTTAATGATTTATATATATTCAACTATCCTGCATGTTTAGTTAGAGTTACTATTGTGACAAAACACCATGACCAAAAGCAATTTGGAAAGGAAAGGGTTTATTTCAACTTAGGTCACACTCCATCACTGAGAGAAATCAGAAAAGGAACTCAAGGCAGGAACCTGGAAGTCAGAACTACAGCAGAGGCCATGGAGGAGTGCTGCTTACTAGCTTCTCCTCATAGCCCGGTCAGCCTGCCTTCTTATGTACCCAAGACCACCATCTCAGGGGTGGCACCACCCATGTGGGCTACACCCTCCACTCATGAATCACTAATTAATAAAATGCCCCCACAGACTTGCCTACAGGTCAATTTATGGAGGCATTTTCTCAATTAGGATTTCCTCTTCCCAGATAATGTCTAGGTTTGTGTCAAGTCGACGAGAACCAACCAACACAACTGATCCATTGTCAACCTGACACACAAACACAGCACTTATTAATCTATAACCTTTTCTTTCTTGTTCATTCCCAAGATCTCATATTAATATTAATATCAAAATATAAAACATTACAACTTTTAAAAGTCACACATTCTTTAAAACTTCTCTTTAAAAATAGTCTTTTTAGAACATTCAAAGGCTCTTTCAAAGTTCAACACTTCTCTAAAATACCAAAGTCTCTGAAATATCCAAAGTCTCTCTTAAATTCCAAAGTCTCTTAACTATGGACTCTTATAAAATTAAAAATAAGTTACATACTTTAATTTCAGAAGGGAAGAATCAGAGTGTAGTTACAATAAAAAATCAAAGCAAACCCAAATTCCAATAGTATAGACAGGTCAATGATTGATGTCTTTGACCTAGTCATGATTCTCTGGGCTCCAAAGACCTGTGCCATCTCTTTGGCTGCCCTCTGCAGCACACACAACTTGTCTCCTAGGCTCAGAATGGCTCCAGTCTGTGACTGCTACTGTCCTTGGCTGTCATCCTATGGCACTGGCATCTTCAACATGCTGGCATCTCCACTCTAACTGAGCTTCACGATTACCAATAGCTTTTGTGGCTCTCTTTGGGGACTCTAACCCTGATACCTCAACTTCTCTCCATGAACCCCTTGGTCCTGGAGCTTCTATTGCAACTGAGGCTATACCTTCACCAGTGGCCTTTCCTGGCCTCTCACAAGTGCCAAGCCTCAGATGTTCTCCATGACCCTTTCATTCTTTCAAACCCAGTACCACCTGGGAAAATCTTACACGTTACCAAGTTTGGTTGCCAGCATGAGATACAACCTTGGACACTCTGGAGCACAGCTTTTGTGTGCTGACCCTGAGGAAACACTTCCCAGAAGATTTCACCTCAATGGTGCTGGTCTCTTTTTAGTCATAGCTGATCTTCAGCCCCAGCTGACCAGAACCACTAATTTTTAATTTAAAACATCACATAAATAGCCCTGATAGAGTCTTTGCTTTCCTGTGAAGCTTTGCAAACCAGGCCTCCATCTTTTTTGCATTGCTCTCAACGTACTTGTCTTCCAAGTTCCTACAAGAGTTCATTAAGCTCTGAGCAACCAATGGCCTTTCCAGCCCAAACTTCAAATACTACTACAAATCCTCCCCAAAACACATAGCCATATCTGTCATGGTGAAACACCCATGAACCTGGGACCAATTTCTCTCTTAGTTAAGGTTTCTATTGTGATGAGAGCATAAAGGTCCTTGTGCCCACAGATAGATAGCACTAAGGAAACCAGGAATGTTAAACACACAGGGCTGTCTTTTCAAAGAAAAAGTTGTATAACCTGTTTTCAGCCCAAATATCTGGGAATGGAGGTGGCTAATAGCCTCGATGACTCATGCATTATCTGTAGGACCAGGCCATACCAAGCTCTCACAAGCAGGACCGGAGGTGGCTAATAGTCTAGATGACCTTTGTATTACCTGTATGGTCAGGGGTTCCCCCAAGCTCCCACAACCAGGACCAGAGGTGGCTAATAGCTCAGACAACCTCTGCACTATCTGTATGACTGAGACCACACCAGATCCTCCCCTAGGCCCTTAGGCTAACACAGGTATCTTATCTCTAGAAGCCATCTTCATGGGAGAAGGGGCATGTACCTTGAGAAGAGTTTCTGTGTAATTGTGCCTCCTTGTGCACATGAGATTGTGTTACACAAGGAAAACGTTTTTCCAGAACGTTTCCTTTACTTAAATATGCTTACAATAAACTGTTCAGGGTCAGACTGTAGAAGTTTGAACCAATACCATCTAACTAAGTCATTTTGAACCAGATTTCCTCAGGTGGATTGCTACTCTGCCTGCCCTGGTGGTCACAGAGACCCCCACACTATGGCTGTGACTAAAAAAAATGGACAAAAGCAACTTGGGGAATAAAGGGTCTACTTCAGATCTATAGTTCCACATTAAAGGAAGTCAGGGCTGAAACTCAAGGCAAGCACATCGAGGCAGGAACTGAAGCAGAAGTCATGAAAGAGTGTTGCTTACTGGCTTTCTCTCTACTTCTTACTCAGCCTGCTTTCTAATATACCCTAGGACAACCATATTGGGGTGAGGGGGGGTCACTGCACACAATTGGCTGGGCATGTTCACATTAATTACTGATTAATAAAATGCCCCATAGGCTTGCCTACAAGGCAATCTGGTGGGGGCATTTTCTCAAATGAGGCTCCCTCTCCTCACATGACCCTAACCTGTGTGAAGTTGACATAGAGATTAGCCAGCACACTTGGGCAGCCTAAAGTCAGGCAAGGTGATTAGACTTGGATGGAACACAGGATGTGCAACTTGGACCAAGCTTCCAGACTGGGAGTAGCACAGGCAGAATTAGCCAGACTCTGTTGGCAACAGCCCGGATCGGATTAACTAAATTCTGTATCAGTACATTTTAAAAGTAAAATTAGCAATCATCTAACAGTCAAACATATGGGAGCACAATTTAACCATTATTTTAACAAGGTTGCTGCTTTTTGATTTACATAATTATATTTGTAGTGGTTTGAATGAGAATGGCCCTCCTAGGCTCATGTGTTTGAATACTTAGTCCCCAGTTGGTGGAACTGTTTGGGAAGGATTAAGATGTACAGCCTTTGTGGACAAGATGTGCCACTTGGGGAGGGCTTTGAGATTTCAAAACACTCATGCCAGGCCCAGTGTGTCTCTGTCTCTGCCTCTTACTTGTGGATCAAAATGTGAAAACATAAGCCAAATTAAATATTTTCTTTTATAAGTTGCCTTGAGCTTATGGTTTCAGAGGGTTAGAGTCCATAGTGGTGGACTAAAGGCAGGAATAACAGTGCTTACAATACCATTCGCTCTATCTGCCTCATGGTTGTTATCTCAACATGTAATCTCTCAGCTTCTTCTGTAAGCAAGCCTCTTATTGGATGCTTTCTTTTATAAGTTGCCTTGGTCATGGTGTCTCTTCACAGTGATAGAACAGTAACTAAGACAGCCTCCAAGTCTTCATATTCCAAAATAGCCTTGGGCCATACATCTAAGCTCCCTCACTGCAGTTATAGTTTAAAACTTTGCACCTCACATTCTTTTGTGGGCTCATAGAGGACATTGATGATCTGGCATCTTTTCTCCAATGAGGGCCTGTAGATCCTGGCAAATTTCCTCTTGATAAAATGAAATTCCCTGGGTAATTTAACATCTAGGGCAGAGGATTTGGCCTGAAGCCTTAACCACTAGAGGCAGGCCCTCATTCAGTTCTAAATGTAAGGAGTAGCCCCATCAAAGCCTTTAGGGAAACTGAGGCTGCCACATCATTCAGTAACTGGACCACTTGCCAGGCTTGCTGTGTTCTCCAATTCCTTGCACTGTTTGCTTTGGGGGCCAGAAAAGGCTCACTGAAATGATGGGTATAGTTTGGTCTGGGTGAGATTCAGGCGGGGCCCAGGTGGGGAGGGCCTAAGAAAGGCAGAAAGGCCAAGGAAACAGATTTTGGAAAAGCTGCCCAAGATGGAGACAGCAGCAGAGGACCTGATCAATATTATCAGGTAGAAGGCTTAAGGCTGAGCTGGAGCAGTCCACTAAAGAACATTTTCATTAGCTGTTGTGGCAAAAGGAAGCAGTCCTCCAAATCAATTGTACAGAAGATGATCCTGTAATTTTCCCTTGCTTCACAAATCACTCGATTTGCTAGGTAGCTTTGAAATAGAATAGGGTAGAAAAGACTAATTACTAGATTCTGATGTATTGATTTATTTAGTAATTTACTTAAAGCACTGCTTGTACCATCTATTAACCAAACATGACGTCACTTGCTACCTGAGACAGAACGATCTGGAGAATAGCTGAAACAATAGGCCGTTGCCCTTAACAACCTGCTGGCTGTTGCCCTTAACAACCTGCTGGCTGCCACGTAAGCGTCTGTAAAATTTTGCTAGCTTGCTTGCCCCACCTTGTGGTTTTAGAGTATAAAATGAAAATACAAACTGGACCTGAGACTGAAGCCTTTCAGGAGCTGTCCTGGCTTTGGTCCTGACATCTGTCTTCCACTCTCATGGGATTGGAGTGCTTATTCCAGAAAGATTCCCACAACAGCTATAATCAGCAAAACTTCATGAATCAAGTGACCAAAATCTATTACATCTCACATGCCACTCACCTTCCTAGCAGTGGCAGCTCCCCAAATTCTTTTAGTCTTTGTTCCTGTGTTGTTGACTTTAGTTGTTTCATATATTTTTTACTTAAAATATAATTACATCATTTGCTTCCTTCCCTTTACTCCCTCCAGCCCCCCCTAAGTCCCTTCCTCCAACTCCCTCCATATCCCTCACTCCCAAATTTGTAACTTCTTTCCAAATGTATTGTTACATATAGATATATATGTAAATATGTGCATAAATAGGTAAATATAACCTGCTAAGTACATTGTGTAGGGGGGGCGGGTTTAGGGCTGACCACACTATGCTGAAGAACCAGCTAGATGACTCATACGTGGGATATGCTAACTCTCTCTCTCTCTCCCAGCAGTCATCCGTTGCTTGTCCAGGGATATGACTCTGCAAGATTTTCACCTTCCTGTGTTAATACTTCCACTGATATTACCATTGTCCCCTTCTTGTTGATAGAGTCATTTCTATGAGAGACTGTTTCACAATATACTTCCTGGTATCCCAGCTTTTCTGCCTTCTCTTTCTCAATGCTTCCCAAATCATAGATGCAGGAACTATGGTGTAGATGTATTCATTGGGGCTGGGCTTCCCATAACCCATTGATCTCTGTATTGTGTTCATGTATTAGTCAGTGTTCACTAGAGTAACAGAATGGACAGACTGAATCTATATACATAAAAACAAGATTATTAGAATGGCTTACAGGCTGTGGTCTGGTTCTTCTAACAAGGCCTGTCTCCTGATGGAAATTCCAAGAATCCAATAGTTGTTTGGTTCATGAAGGCTGGATGTCTGAGATGGTCTTCAGTATATGTCAGAATCTAGAAGAAGTAGGCTCTTCTATGCCAGTGAAGGAATGAGCTTGCCACTGAGAAGGACAAGCAGGCAAAAAGCAAAAGCTCCCTTCTTCCATGTCCTTTATGTAGGCTGCCACCAGAAAGTGTTGCCCAGATTTAAGGTGGGTCTTATAACCTCAAATGATCTGGATTTAAGATAGGTCTTCCAACCTCAAATGATCCAATCAAGAAAAACCCCTCACGGGTGTGCCAAGCTGCTTGGGCTTTAGTTAATTCCACATGTAGTCAAGTTGACAACCAAGAATAACCATCACAGTCCAGTTGTGGTTTTCTGTGATGACTTCCATTTGCTATAAAGAGAAATTTCTTTGATGAGGGGTGTCTTAGTTAGGGTTTCTGTTGCTGTGAAGAGACATCATGACCATGGCAACTCTTATAAGGAAAACATTTAATTTGGGTGGTTGGCTTACAGTTTCAGAGGTTTAGTCCATTATCATCATGGCAGGACATGGCAGTGTGCAGGCAGACATGGAGAGGAATCTGAGAGTTCTACATCTTGATTTGCAGCAGAAGGAGTTTCTGTACCACACTGGTCATAGCTTGAGCATATAAGACCTCAAAGCCTGCCCCCACAGTGACACACTTCCTCCAACAAGACCACACCTACTCCAAAAAGGCCACATCTCCTAATAGTGCCAATGGGTCAAGCATTCAAACACATGAGTCTATGGGGACCATACCTATTCAAACCACCACATTCCACTCCCTGGACCCCATAGGCTTGTAGCCATAACATAATGCAATATGCATTTAGTCCAACTTCAAAAGTCCCCATAGTCTATCACAGTCTCAACTAAGTTTTAAAGTCCAAAATCCAAAGTCTCTTCTGAGATTCATGCAATATCTTAACTGTAATTCCCTTTAAAATCAAAGTTAAAAAAAACAGATCACATGCTTCCAAAATATAATGGCATAGGATATGCATTACCATTCCAAAATGGAGGGTAGGGAGCATAGTGAGGAAATACTGGACCAAAGCAAGCCCAAAACCAGCTGGACAAACTCCAAACTCTGCATCTCAATGTCTGATGTCAAAATAATCTTCAGATCTCCAACTCCTTTTAGCTTTGTTGACTATAATACACTTTTTTTCTTGGGCTGGTTCCACTCCCTGTTAGCAGCTCTCTTCAGTAGGTATCCCATGCTACTCTGGCATCTCCAACATTCTGGGGTCTCCAAGGCAATCCAGGCTTCTCCTTCACAGCTTTACACAGTGGTCTCTCTGGGCCTCCACACCCCTGCCACATGCCTGACCTCAGTGACTTTCTTTAGTCACAGAGGAAGATCCCATAGCCCCTTTTTGTATCCTTGACTCTAAAGCCAGAACCATGTGGCTGAAGCTGCCAAGTTCTGCTGCTTGTTGGGGCTGGAACATGGTCCCCTCCTTCAATTACATCTTCATCACTTTTTGTTCTCCATGGTTTCCTTCACTGCCTAGGCTTGGCTGTCTTGGAACTTGCTCTGTAAACCAGGCTGTCCTTGAACCCAGAGATCTGAGTGCCTCTGTGTCCTGAGTGCTGGGATTAAAGGAATGTGCCACCACAGCTTGGCCTAAGCTGTTCTTTAATTCTTTTCACATGTTGGAAGCTTAACTGGGTGTCATTTTGCCCTGAGGTCTCCACTCCCTTTAATCCATTTGACATTAGGCTTTCCTATAATCTGTTTATCTCCTTGAACACAGGACTTAGCTCCATTCCACTTCCTGGTGCTCTTTTCTCCTCAATCTGTACATTTTGTATTTTTCCTTGCTCAGCTTGCTCCATTTCATTATAGATCTTCATAAGAGTGAACACTAATAACCACATGACAGAGTCTATACTGGGCTGTTTTGAGATTTCCTCTACCAACAGAATTAATCCAAATCTCTTCACTTTAGTCTCAGGCAGACTTTTTAGACAAAGGCAAAAAGCAGCCACAGTATTCACAAGACTGGTCTCCGGGCCACATACTAACATTCTTCTCCTCTGAAACCTCTTGAGCCAGGCCCCCATGGTTCATCAAATCACCCTCAGCACCACTATCTTCCACACTCCTAATAGTCTGGCCCATTAAGCAACGCTTAAAGCATTCCACTGCTTTCCTAACCCAAACTCCCAAAGTCTAAATTCCTCCAAACAAAAGCATAGTCAGGCTTATCACAGCAATACCCCAGTCCCTGGTACCAACTTCTGTCTTAGGGTTTCTATTGCTGTGAAGAGACACCATGACCACAGCAGTCTTATAAGGAAAACATTTAATCAGGGGCTAGATTACAGTTTCAGAGGTTCAGTCCATTATCATGGCAGGATATGGCAGTGTGCAGGCAGACATGGTGCTGGAGAAGGAACCGAGAGCTCTACATCTTGATTTATGAACAGCAGAAGGAGTCTCTGTACCACACTGAGCGTAGCTTGAGCCTATAGGACTTTAAAGCCTGCTTCCACAGTGAGACACTTCCTCCAACAAGGCCACACCTCCTAATAGTGCCATTCCCTATGGGCCAAGCATTCAAACACATGATTTGATGAGGGCCATACCTGTTCAAACCTCCACAAGAAGCAATAGCTACTCAAATCTGTGGGTATAAAGACAATATTTATGAGATTAAGAATTATGCTAGGTGTAGATTATCTTCTAAGATCCACGATCTCACTAGCCCCAGAAAGTCGGCTAGGTTTCTAGTACCAGGTATTGTTTCCTTCCTGTTGAGTGGTTCTCAAGTCCAACTAGATAGCTGTTGGTTACCACCAAGATATGAGTACCACTTACTGCACCTTAAAGGATATCTTGCCATGCTGGTCACTATCTATTGTGGTTCATAAATGTCACAGCTGAGCAGGACTATTAATTGACTCCCTACATGTCCTTACAAAGATAAATGTATAGTAAAAATATGGTACATGTATACAATGGATTCTTATTTACCTATAAAGAAAAATGAAATTATTAAATTTGCAGGCAAATGGATAGGCCTAGGAAAGATTATATTGAGTGAGTAACAAATACCTGATATTTTTTCTCATCTGTTGTCCCTTGCTCCGAATCCTCAGATGTGAGGACACAATCTGGAGTAACCACAGAAACCAGGAAAGTGTAAATGGTTAGGGAAGAGGGCTTGAAAGGGGGAATAGCAGGATACGGGTGATATGAAGTGGGAAATGGAATATTGGAGAGGGAGGCTCCAAATGAGGAGGAGGGAAGTCAATACCTAATGAGAAGGAGGGACAAATAATATCAAAGTTGTTTGATAAAGCTTCAAGGAATCTTTAATATTTACCTTAAAATCACACTCAGTACCTATAAGGAAGGTATGGCACAGGCCTGACAATGCTCCACACAAGAACCACAGACTAACAAAAATGCAAGTCCCGGGCACTGGAAACCTCCTTTCAAATGGTTGGTCAGGGTAGACCAAGTGACTCCCCAAACAATATAGACTATGGCTCTTGCCCTTGGCTGCCTCTCAGAGATTACTGAGGACACTGAACATTTGGACATATGGCTCGGATTATTTGAGCTGAATCTAACCTGAAAGCCTCATTTCTGTAGTTTAACTTCCATGGTACCAGTTCCACAGATTTCTAGATCCATGGAGTTTATTGAGAAAAACCTGAGCAGGAGGAACTACTTCAAACTTCTCTAATGTAGGTCTTAAGTAATCCTGAGAAAACTTTAAGTAGTCAAGCGAAGAAAGGAGGTGAGGGGAGTGTTTAGGAGGCAGGAGTGTAACTCAGAAGCCTTGTGTTCAAGTGGACAATAAAAAAAGGGGGAAAGAACCCCCAAATGCCAACAATAAGTGTCTTTAAGTGGTAAGAATTTCTAGGCAGTGATTTTCTACTACTGACTTTTCAAAATTTCTATGAAGGGTATGCATTCTTTTTTATTTGCTGCATTTTAATGTACTTTCTGAGACTGTGGGTACTGTAGGGTTTTTGTTTCTGTTGTTTGTTTGTTTTTAACTTTCATTTTAATTTATTGTTTGTGTCTTTCACATCATACATCTTGAGCCCTTTTATTTCCCCATCCATTCGTATCCACCCTCTGCCCTTGCAACCCCCCCCCAATAAAATAAAATTTAAGAAGAAAAAAGAAAAGCAAAGGAAAGGAAAAATGTCATCATGGAAGCTGCAGTGTGACACAGTGAGTCACACAGTAAACCCTTTTGTCCATATATCTTTACTTGCAAGTGTTCATCGTAAAGAGTCATTGGTCTGCTTTGAGACCTCTGGTTTTTGCTATATCATCTATACTAGGTCCTCACTGCCTCTTGGACATCCTGTTGTTACCCTGTGTCATGGAGATCCTGCAGCTTTGGGTCGGCAGGACCAGCCCCTTCATGTGCTCCTGCAGATCATAGATGGGTTGGATGTTGGGGTGGGCCAACTCAATCCTGGTTCTGGGCCTGGGTAATTACAGGGTTGGTCAACCCACCAGTCCTCCCCTGTCCTCACCACCAGGGTGAGCTTTGCAGCATTACCACAACTATGGTCAATTGCAGCAATGAGCAAGGGGTGGGCCAGTTTTCTTGCTTTCACATTGGCTCTCCCACACCTGGACCATCAGGGTCAGCTCTACTGTGTTGCCCAGGTGAGGTACAAGGACCATTCTCCTGAATGCTGCAGCTGATGAGGGACAGGGACAACTCTCCTGCTCCTATGACCTTAGGGCCATCTCTCCCACCCACCACAGGTGGTGAGGGGCAGGGGGCATCTCTCCTCTGCCCACACAACCATACGGTAGATGAGGGGCAGGGCCAGATTTCCTATGCTCATATTCTTGGGGCAGTTCATGCACACCCCTGTCAATAGGGTCAGCTCTGTTGTGCTGCCCAGGCAAGGTGCAGGACCCACTTTCCTGAGTGCTACACCTGGAAAGGGGGTGGTCAGCTCCTATGTCACAGACAGTGAGGGGTAAGGTGTAAGGGGGGGTATTTATCCCCTACCCACGCTGCTGTATGACAAATGAGCAGTGGAGACAGCTCTCTCATACTCACAAATTCAGGGCTGGCTCACCCACATCTCCGCCAACAGGATCAGCTAGCTCTACTGTGTAAACAGACATTTCCTGTCCTGGCTGCCCAGTCCAAAATAACCAACTCAGAGGCTGAATATGAATTATAAATGCTAGGCCAATAGTTCAGGCTTGTTACTAGCTAACTCTTACATTTAAATTAACTCATATTTCTACTTATGCTTTGCCATGTGGCTCACGGCTTGTTACCTCATTTCCTACACATCCTGCTTGCTCGGCAGCTAGCTAGTGTCTCTCCTGACTCTGTCCTTCTCCTTCCCATCATCCTTAGTTTGGTTACCCCGCCTGTACTTCCTGCCTGGCTACTGGCCAATCAGCGTTTTATTAAACCAATTAGAGTGACATCTTTACAGTGTACAAGAGAATTATTCCACAATACTACTGTGCTGCCCAGGTGAGATGCTGGCCTGCTTTCCTGAGCGTTGCAGCTGGTAAAGGGGAGGTTCAGCTTCCTTGCCCGCTGGAGGTCATAGGGGCTTGTTTCCTTCACTCCCACCACCATGTGGCAGACAAGGGAGGCAGTACCAGCTATGCGCTTCTCACACCCTCAGGTCTGACTCACCTGCACCCCTGTCTACAGGGTCAACTCTACTGTGCTTCCCAGGCTAGGTGCAAGGCTCATTCTCTTGAGTGCTGAAGCCGGTGAGGGGTTCGGTCAGGTCCCCCATCTGCTGCAGGTAGCTAGGGGAGGAGGGCATCTTTCCCTCACCCATGACACCACATGGCATACAAGAGGGGAGCGACCTGCTCTCCCATTCTCACACCCTCAGGGGCAGCTTGTCCATGCCCCTGAGAACAGGGTCAGCTCTATTTTGCTGCCCGGGTGAGGTATAGGGCCCTCTCTCCTGAGTACTTTAGCGGGTGAGGAGCAGGCCAGTTCTCCATAGTGTTGCAGCCAGTGAGGGGCAGGGCCAATTCTGTACAGCCATATCCTCTCTGACTTTGGTGGTATCAGGAGCCATGGACATCATCAGAGACCGTGGCTGCATCAGAGCCATGAACCTAGACATGGGCCCTAGCAGCAGCCCAGGCCCAGACATCACATTAGCCCTGGGTGGCAATGAATCCACCCACCTCAGCCTGCTCCTCATCTCTTTCACTTCTTCAGATATGCCTTTGTCCACAGGACATGAACCATTCTGTTCTCTCTCCCATACCACACCATACATTTGCTCACCATAGGAGTACCCATCTGTCTGGCACCTCAAAGTGCCAGGTGGGCCTGTGTTTTCTCCTTGGAAAATATGTGGTTCTCCTTGTCCCACTCAGTCTGTCCTGGCACTGGGTAAGACTATGATTCCTTATCACAAGAGATCATAATAGTGTCCAATCACCTACTGGGTGGGCTCATGGTTGGTTCGAAGGTGTTGCTGGAGTCCTGTCTCAGGCTTGGGCTAGAATAAAATGGGTGTGCATTCTTTTAAGTTAGATCAACCCTAATAATACTCCCTGGGGAAGAGTGAATTGAGGTGAAATGAGAGAGGGAAAAGAAAACCTATGGTAATTAGTGCCCCTACTCATGTATCTGACTAGTTAATCAGTTACATTAGATTACCAAGCAAAGTACTGTTGTTGAGTTGCCAATTACCCCTTGTCAATTCTGGCTTTTTTGAAGTCCAAATAGAAGGATGCTCAAATGTAAGAATGCTGGAAAGAAAAGCATTTACCTTAAAATTCTGAACAAATTGTAATTTTTTGTTTGTTTGTTTGTTTGTTTTCGAGACAGGGTTTCTCTGTGTAGTTTTGGTGCCTGTCCTGGATCTCGCTCTGTAGCCCAGGCTGGCCTCGAACTCACAGAGATCCGCCTGCCTCTGCCTCCCGAGTGCTCTGGGATTAGAGGTATGCGCCATCGCCTCCTGACCAAACTGTAAATATTTAATGGCCCAGCACTAAGGGAAAGGTTAAGGCAGATAATATATTCAGAAGATGGCATGCCATGTTGCATTACAAACTTTTTAAGATAGGGAAAACAGGATAAGTTTCAGTGATAGTTCAATATAAATCATAAAAAGTAAAAGCTGTTCATTTTTAGAGAAGGTTTATGATATTTCAGATCTAACAGTTTATGGTTCAGTGTTACAATCACAGAAATTCTTACTTAAGATGCTAATGCATTCTTTGCAGGTTCTTAGATATGGAGAAGTGTATTTTTCATTTTAGAAAATGCTAAATATAGATGTGATTCAGGGATTCTCCTCATTTTACCTCACAGGCTCCCTTTTAGATGAAGGTTTCCAGAGCCTGGTGGTGGTAGCTTTGATATGGTGCCAGTGCCGCTTCTTTTTTGAGAGTGTGATACATTTAGCTAATGCAGATTTCCACTGAATAAACTGTTTGAGAAGGAGAAGGGGGGAGGACAGAGCATAAGAAATGAGAGCAGAAGAAAGAAAGAACCAAATCTTCTTACTGGGTTAAGAGGCTCATGATAAGTAGGCACAAAATGGATAGGTCCCCAGGCCGTCTTGTGTAGGTGCTAGAGCAAAAAGGTTAAATAGTTCTGGGGAAAAAATAGATGTTTTCCTTAGTGAATAGCATCTCCATGGTTAATTATTCCTATTATGCTTGTGTATATCTGGTTAAAATACATCTCATTTAAAACAGATTGAAAGCAGAAGGCTCAACTAATCTGTGAATACCCAGTCAAGGTTCAAGATTAAGGATTAGTCTCGTATCTCCTCAGTTGAGCCCTACATTGCTTCAGTGTGTGTGTAGTGTGTGCATGTGTTTGCACATGTGAGTGGAGGTCAGACATTCATAGTAGATGTCTTTCTCTGTCACACTCCAAATTATATTTTGAGCCAAGTTCTCTCACTAAAACTGGAGTTCACCAATTTGGCTAGACTGGCTGGCCACAAAGTGCCAAGGACCTTCCTGTCTCCACTTCTCTAGCACTAGTGTTACAGGCATAAACCACCATGCCTTTAAAAGAATGAGTGCTGACTTTGAACCCGGCTTCTCATCCTTGAGCAGCAAGTACTGTACTGGCTGAGCCATCTCCCCAGCACCATTTGCTTCATTTTTAAAGCAATTTCTATAGTGATAAAATCTATTTTTCTCTTTTGGTAATGTATATAATATGGAATAGGGAAATTTCACAGAATCCTACCCTTAAACAAGAACTACCGGCAACTAAGGAATGCTGAGAACAGGAGAAATAGTCTTCCCAGGAATACACCCCCTAATTGGTCACATGTGAAACAACATACATACAACTAACACTAAACAGACTAAAAAATTATAGGTATATATTCATGCATTTATATATGTAAATGTATATGTAATAATATTGAAGAAAAAGAGACCATGAATTTGAGAGGGAAGATATAAGAATGGTTGGCGAGGAAAAGGAAGGGGTAATGATGTAATTATGTTTTAATTTTAAAAATAAAAGTACACAAGCCTAGTTTAGCATGCTTGAAAGTGAAGGGACTTACAGTAAATAACAATAACCTAACCATCCTGAGAAAAGAAATAAGAATCTGAGTGCAGTCACTTCTTTTTTGTACATTCACAACATATAAACTTTTTAAAAATGAAGACTTATATCATTAACTCTTCCAGACCTTTCCATTTTCCCCTCTCAGATGCCTATCATGAATATCTTTTCAATAAAAAAATGAGTCTTTAAAACTATGATTTTAGTATACAGATTACCTTCCAGTACTATGAACACTAGTCAGTAGGGGTGAAGTTTCTAGGCATCATTTCAACTACTCTGTGTTCAATGAGTTATGTAGCTGTTGTCTTCAGCAATAGTGTTGTGGGGTATTCACCAGAGAAGACTGCTCAGACATGGGTTTAAGCCAATAGAAAGTCTTTATGAGCTGGCTGGCGACTATACTGGGTATGCAGGATCCCAGTGTAGCACTGAGCCTTTATCAGGGTGATCTTTTAAGTACAAGAACCATAGTCTGGGTTGACATATTTCAGTTAACAAGAACAATTAGCCAGAAGTGCAACTATAGAAGCCAAAAAGCAAGGTTAGTACATTTAGAGACTTTCCCAGAACTGTGGACTTTGGTGGATTCAGTCTTTGTTTTAGTTTTGGCAGGTGCTGCTGTCTACATGCTGAGTTTTGCAACCTGAATGGTACTTTCATCATGGAGTCAGTTGTGTTAAGGTCTATGGATCTGCTAAGGTCTGTGATCCTGTTATATTTCCCACTGGTCTTAGTGAATGAGTCAAATCATGGACTCATCCTATTTTAGTTTAAGATGCAGAGCCTCGGTGTTAATCTACTCAGAATGAGAATCAAAGGCCCAACCAGTGCTGATAGCAGAGTATTTAGCCATGGGGACCAAGAGAACAGACACTGGTACCAATTATTTCCCCAATCATAGCAATATTTTCTATAATTACTCCTGATCAATTGGCATAGGAACAACAGGTTTTTCCCAAAGCCATACATAGTTTCTTTAGCTCATGAGAAATCTAAGCCTTTCCAATTTTGTAGGACCATTTTTGCAAGGGAATCTAACTATTGTTTTAAGTCAGAAACTGAAACTTTTAATACCTCTAGATCTTGATCAACCTGTTTACTTAGTTTAAAGCACCAGAAGAGGCACATTTAGTCAAACCATTGGTATATGTCCATTGTAGTCTCAGAAGCCCAGTAATATTGCTGTTATCCAGATGAACTAATCCATAAGGTAGACTAGCAGGCATCAGAATAAGGGGAAGTACTTAGGATAAGTTCTCTAATGTTAATTAGGGCTGCCCCTGTCACAGGGAGTTTTATCTGTCAATGAGTTGACAGTCTGGTTAATTCCTATCTCTATGTAATACAGAGGCCAGGTATCTAAGCATAACCAGCAATCCTGGCTGATTTTTGGCTGGAAATGATTAACTCTACCCTCAGAGTCCCTTCCTGTAGTATAGAATCTGACTTCCCAGTTTTTTTTTCTGTTTCCCAAAGGCCAGAATATTTTCTAAGGAGATTTTTATGATGCCTCAGTTTTACAAATCTGATTTTTGTAATGGAAACTCCCTTGTTTCTGGCAATTAGGAGGTTCAGCCATAGGGCATGCATCAAAAAATAAACCCCCTTTTTCTTTGCTTTCTTCAATACATTTAAAGTGGGCATCAGTGAGCAAAGGTCAAGATGAATATGGGTTACTGGTCTATAGTTACAATAGCTAATACCTTCCCTGTATCTGTCTTCCTCGGTTTCCAGTCCAGGCCTGAGGGCAGTGGGGGTTGGATCATGACCCATAGTGCAAACCACAAGACTCAGGAGGAGGTAAAGGGGCAGAGAGTAAAAGGGTCAGGGAGCAATGAAACCTTAATTCCAATGGGTCCATATTCTGCAGACAATCCGTTTGGCAGCAGCGTCTATGGCTTCCATTTTTTTTAACCTGGGTGTGGTGGATCCACAGTATAATGTAAGTACTTTCACAGCCATAAGAGTGGAGAGAATCACCAGGCAGAGTCTTTTTCAAGTTGGTTTGTAGCTGAAATTTTCTCTGGTCCTGCCCAGCCCCTCAGACCCTGCAGCTGCTTATATTAATTAAAACTGCTTGACCATTAGCTCAGGCTTATTATTGACTAGCTCTTACACTTAAATTAACCCATAATTCTTATTTATGTTTAACCACATGGCTTAGTACCTCTTCTCAGTTCTGCCTTCACATCTTGCTTCCTCTGTGTCTGGCTGGCGACTCCTGACTCAGCCTTCCTGTTCCCAGAATTCTCCTCTCTGCTTATCCCGCCTATACTATACTTCCGGCCTGGCTACTGGCCAATCAGCATTTCATTTATCAACCAAATCAGAGCAACACACATTCACAGCATACAGAACGACATTCCCATCATTGATTTTAGTGCCCCTTTGACTACCTGCCTGACCCAGACAGTATCACTCAACTGGAACAAGGGGAAACTGGTGGTGGACTCGGGTCTGCTGTGTCTCTCTTTTTGGAGGACTAGAGTGCCTCTAGTAACTTGAGAAACAAATGGTTAGAGAGTTCTGTCAACTGTTGGTCTCTAAGCCTGGGAAGCAGTGGGGGAGGTCCTTCCAAACGTAATCTCATATGGGGTGAGTCCCTCCCTATGTGGGGTGCAGCAGCTAAAGCAAAGGAAGGAGGCCTATCCATCCTCTGCTGGACTCTAATGAGAGTTTTGATAGAGCTTCTTTCAACACCGTGTTTATTCTTTTACCTGGCCAGAACTCTGAAGTCTATATGCACAATCAAGTTTTTAATCTAAGTCTAAAGCTTTAACTATTAATTGAGAGGTTTTGGCTATGAAAGCCAGGCCATTGTTGGACCCCATTGCTAGGGGGAGACCAAATCAAGGGACCAGTTCCTGGAGGAGCTTTTTAGCTGCTGTTGGAGAAGTTTCTGTCACTTCCACCCACCTGAAAAAGGTGTCTATAAAAACTAGCAGGAACTTTTATCCTCCCCCACAGGCCGGATCTTGGTGAAGTCAGTTTTCCCAGAGTTTGTGGGCCTGTTGGTCTCTCATTTGGACCACTGCCTGGGTAAGGGCTCTCTTGTTTTATATTTACTTGAGCACAAACCTGGCGTTTAGCTGAGACATCCCACGCTAGGCTCTCGAATCTAGATATAACATACCTTGGTCTGAGCAACTGAGAAAGTTTTGTGGACCCCAGATGAGTAGGCTGGTGAAGGCCAGTTACCAGAGTCCTGCCAGTTGTTTCTGGAAGAATCATCTTTCCCTCTGGTGTCCTCCATCAACCTGTGGGTTTGAGCTGTCCATTCTTTCTTTTTGCATACCCTATTTCTTCTCGGTTGTACCATGGAGTCTCAGGCAGCACTGGATCATGTATGTCATTAGCATATCAATAGGTCCCACTGCTCTTAGGGCTGTTTGGCATGCAGCCTGCTCAGCAGCTCAGCAGCAGAAGACAGCAATTTGTAGGGAAGCCAAATAGCCTCCAGGAGGGTCAAGATTTTTTTAATGTCCTTTTTCTCAGTGGTGAGAAGCCCTTTTTCTCTATAGATCATACCATGGACATGGCTGGTAGTAAAAGGACACTGACCGACAGTCTGTGTATGTGTTGGTGGACTTTTCTTTTCCCCGTCTGCGAGCCTGGATCAGATCAGTCAGTTCTGCTCTCCAAGCTGAGGTACCTGGCTTGGGCCCAAATTGTTTTGGTTAAAGTAACTACAGTAGCTCCCACATAATGAGTTTCATTTTTCATCTCCAGATAGTCATGGACAAGCACCTTTGTCATCAGTTGAGAGGGTAGTCAAATTGATGGCAGTGGGTTTCTCAAACTGGACTTGAGGGTGGGCCAGGAGTAGGGCTTGGTACTGGTCACACAGGCATTAGAGAGCCAGCGTTCTGGTGCTCCTCAGGGAGGAAGGACTTCAACTGTGTCATGGGGCACTGTAAGTATAAGATCTTAACCAAAAGTTAACTAGTTTTCTTTTATTAAACTAGCAGTAGCTGCCACAGCTCTTAGATAGGTGGGTCATCCTGTAGGTATGGTATCCAATTGTCATAGGGCACTTTCTTGACTCCACAGTGTGGGTTAAAGCCCCTTTTGTCTGGAAATTCTAGGGATGGAGCTGAGATCAGAGCTGTTTTTAAAACCTCAAATGCCATTTGTTTAGTCTCAGTCCAGATTAGGGGCTCAGTGCCCCACTTTGTGCTGGTGTATAGAGGCCTTGCTATTTCCACAAATCCTGGTATTCAGAGACAGCAATACCTAGCTGCCCCTAGGAACTCTTGAACCTGTCTCTCAGCCTTTGGAGTTGGGATCTGAAGGATGACGGCAGCAATCCTCCTCTGAGACAGGCTCCTTTTGCCTCTGCTCAGCTGGTAACCAAGATAGGTGGCCTCTGATGTGTAAAGTTGGGCTTTCTTAGCCAAAGATGCTCTGTTCTGTAACCCAAGGTCTGTAACTCTTACAGCATTCCCTCAGGGGCCTTTTTAAAATCTATTTTACCAAGAAACCTCTGACAGAAGGGCCGGAAATCTGCATTTAGTGTCTTTAAATCCTGTGGAAACCTGGTCCAGGAATGCTGCCTGCTGTAACTCCCTACTGGGTCTGTCTATTTAAAATCAAAGATGGGTTGACTCACCTCTGCCAATGGGAAGCTGAAGAATGCATCTTTCAGGTCCAATAGAGCGATTTGTAGCTAGAGTTTTCCTGCCTGGCCCACAGTCAGGATGAATCTCTTTCACCTGCCAGTCCCACAGCTGCTCAGACCCAACCAAGTAAACACAGAGACTTACATTGCTTACAAACTGTATGGCCGTGGCAGGCTTCTTGCTAACTGTCCTTATAGCTTAAATTAATCCATTTCTATAAATCTATACCTTGTCACATGGCTCGTGGCTTACCGGCATCTTTACATGCTGCTTGTCCTTGGCTGGTAGCTGGCAGGCACTCCCTCCGCCTTCCTGTTCTTTTTATTCTCTCTGTTAGTCCCGCCTATACTTCCTGCCTAGCCACAGGCCAATCAGTGTTTTATTAGCAACACATTTGCCATACAGAACATCCCACAGCAGTGTATACCCGTTTCTCTGGAAGAATCAGACATATGAGAATCAGAGGTCCCAGGTTTCTTCACAGGCAGGAGAGGTGTATTCCAAGACAACTGGCATGGCACCAAGATACCCAGCTCTTTAAGCCAAGCAATATGAACTACAACTTACCCTTTTGTTTCCAGGGTCATTGACTATTGTTTAATCTGGATGGAGGTAGCTGAACTGGTTAGTTGAACAATTATAGGAGCTTGGTGTTGAGGCAGTCCTGGGTGTTGGTTTCTGCCCATACCCCCAGAAGTCTTTGTTGTCAATATGAGAGATAGTCCAGCTGTATCTTTTAATTGGAGGCAGGATTTTCTGCTAGGAGATAGATAGTCTTTTGATAGAGGGTGAGACACCTAAAGTTTTCTGTATCTGTAAGTCTGTCTCATTATCAGAGGTGATGATGGCTTTCAGTTTATGCAAAAGGTCTTGTCCCAATCAGTCTTCTGTTGATAAACACCCTTTATGCTACCTCCAGCAACTGGGACCTACTTATACCTTTAAATTGTTTTTAACTTTTATAACTTTTTTCTAATATCTGGGGATGACTGGGTAACAAAGGAAATCTTTTTTAGCAGTTGTCTTTAATCCTTCTACACAGTACCTAGTGAAATTGTTTAAACTCTTCTTGGTCAGTGTTGGACAGAAGGGAAAATTCATTCTGTTTAGGATGTGTTGTCTGGCAGTGACCCCCATGTCCAGCCCAGCCCAGGGGCGGTTTTTCTACTTTTTTCAGAGAATGGTGGCTTTTACAGATCATTGGTTGAAAAAGTGACATAAATCATGAAAAAGGAAGGAGTGGAGCTTTCTCTTCCTTCAGGCCCAGCCCTGGGGAACTTATCCCCTTCCCTGGGGCTGCTTAGAGCAGGCAGGAGCAGAGGGAATGTTCACCTGGGGGACGATTTCCCCCTCCCTGTGTGCATTCCACTTAGACGTCGTCATGGGGGGGGGCCTGGATGAGAGGCCTGGCCCCTCCCCACCTCCACACAGGGACCAACCCTGACTGAGCAGGAGTCAAGCAACAAAACAAAACAAGCATTACGCTCTCAGATCCTTCTCCAGCATGTATCCCCCCCCCCCCCCTGTACTACCATGATGATAATGGACTGAACCTCTGAACTGTAAGCCACCCAATTAAAAGTTTTCCTTTATAGGAGTTGCTATGGTCACAGCGGTAGGAACCTTAACTAAGGCAGAAGTTTGTATCAGGAACTGGAACATTGCTGTGATGGGCCAGACCATGTTATTGTTTGGAATAATATGGACTTTAGGAGTTTGGGTTAGGAAAGCAGTAGAATGCTTTAAGTGCTGCTTAATGGACCATATTAGTAGGAGCATGGAAGACAGTGGTGTTGAGTGTGATTTGAACTGTGGGGGCCTGGATCAAGTGAAGAGATTTGGATTAATTTCATTGGCAGAGGAAATCTTGAAACAGCCTGGTATTGACTCTGTTGTGTGATTATTAGTGGCAACTCTAATAAAGATTTATAATGAAAAGGAGCAAGCTGAGCAGGGAAATGTCAAATTTGAGGAGTAAAGGATCACCAGGAAGTGGAATGGAGTTAAGTCTTGTGTTCAAGGAGACGAAGAAATTAAGAAATGGAATAAAGGGAGTGGTGACCTCAGAGTCAGAACCTACTCCGCTAAGTTTCCAACTTGTGAAAAGGAATTAGAGAAAAGCTTAGAGTTAGGTGTGTTGGTGCATGCCTTTAAAGCCAACACTGGGAAGGCAGAGGTTGGTCGAGTTTGAGACCAGCCTGGTCTACAGATTCAGTTTCAGGACAGCCAAGCTTATTCAGTGAAGGAAACAATCAAAAACAGAAAGTTGGTAAAGATTTAATTGAACAAGGGGCCATGTTCCAGCCCCAGTAAGCAGCAGAACTTGGCAGCTTTGACCACCTGGTTCTGGAGTTAAAGCTAAAAGAAATAGACTATGGAATTTGCCTCCATGACTACCAAAGCCACTGAGGCCAGGCATGTGTCAGGGGTGTCCTTGAATGGAGGCCTAGAGAGGCCATTGTGTGAAGCTGTGAAGTTGAAGCCTGGATTGCCTTGAGACCCCAAGGTGTTGGAGATGGCAGAGCCATGGGATGCCTGCCAAGGAAAGCTGCTAACAGAGAGTGGAACCAGCCCAAGATAAAAAAGTGTGTTATAGTCAACAAAGCTGAAAGGAGTTGTAGATCTGAAGAGTGTTTTGATATCAGACATGGAGATGCAGAGTTTGGAGTTTGCCCAGCTGGTTTTTGGTTTGCTTTGGTCCAGTATTTCCTCACTATGCTCCTTTCCCTGTGTTTTGAAAGGATAATGTATATCCTGTGCCATTATATTTTGGAACCATGTGATCTGTTTTTTTATTTTTATTTTATAGGGGATTACAGTTAAGAGACTGCATTATGCAGTCAGAAGAGACTTTGGACTTTAAAACATTGTTGAGACTGTTATAGACTATGGGTACTTTTGAAGTTGGACTAAAAGCATTATGATACAGTTACAAGCCTCTGGGGGCCAAGGAATGGAATGTGGTAGTTTGAATGTAATTAATTGGCCCCCATAAACTCATAGGGAGTGGCTTTATTAGGAGATGTGACTTTGTTGGTGTAGGTATGGCGTTATTGGAGGAAGCATATCAATGTGGGGGTGGGCTTTGAGGTCTCATATATGCTCAAGCCATGCTCAGTGTCTCAGTTCACTTCCTGTCACCTGCAGATCAAATTTTTGCTCCTTCTCCACTCTCAGTTCCTTCTAGAGCACAAGGTATAGAACTCACAGCTCCTTCTCCAGCATCATGTCTGCCTGCATGCCACCATGTCCCACCATGATGATAATGGACTAAACCTCTGAAACCATAAGACACCCAATTAAATGTTTTCCTTTATAAGAGTTGCTGTGGTCATGGTGTCCCTTCACAGTAGTAGGAACCCTAACTAAGACAGGTGGATTAGGCCTTTGTTTTAGTTTTGGCAGGTGGTGTTATCTACATGTTGTGTTTTACAGCCTAATATTAATTCTATTATGGAGTCAGTTGTACTAAGGTCTGGGGGCCTGCTGAGGTCTGGGGCTCTGTCACAATAGGGCCTTACTGTTTAGGTGGGAGCTCCACCTCAACTCCTGGCACCCTGGCATCCCTATACCCAAAGAGTCTGGAATGTTCTGGTGGAAGATCCACCTCAACTCCCCTCCTCCATCTCTTTCCCTAAACCTGCCCCTTCAAAGCCCACTAAACACAGCTCCTCTCCCAGAGAGGCTCAAGACCACTCCTACAGGGTATATAAAGCTGCATCCCAGAAAACAGACACATGGTTCTTCCAGTCTCTCATCCCAATCTCCTCTCTGAGGGACCGGAGAATCACCTGGGAATACTTTACTCATTAAACCTGGGCTTTTCCAATTTGGTTTGATTCAGTTTAATTTGGATTGCTGCATTGGCAGAGAGGCCTTCAGGGTACAAAAACTTATCACTTACCATTAGTTTGTAGAAAGAAACCAATGTCCTTGGCAATAGCCTTGGTTATTTGAAGGTTTCTGTGAGGGTTCTTTGGCCAACAACTTGATTAAATGTAACCTATTCCCAGAACTGGAGTTTTCTATCAGAGTAGAAAGGTAACCACTAGCCTAGTAATAAATAACCTTTTGATCTGTAATAGTGACCTGCCTACAAGATACACTGGTATAATAGTGGCACCAAAGTGGCATTAACCAACCACTATCTGATTGGAATTAAGGCCCACTCCATGAGATGGAATCCATGACCAACTCTGCTAAAGTGTCCAAGAAACTGAGACTAGATAGACCATAGACTTAGGGGAAAAGCTAATACTACTGTTCTGCTAAAGGAATGTAGCAATAAAGTGACTCCTAATGACATTCTGCTACACTCATAAATCAGTGCCTTGCTCAGCCATCATCAGAGAAGCTTCCTCCTGCAGTAGATGGGAACAAAAGTAGAGACCAACAACTGGATAATATGCAGAGAGTGAGAGAGCTTAGGACACTGAGTCCTTAATGGGATGTCTCCATCAAATCTTTCCCCTCAGGGCTCAGCAAACCCTGCAGAAAAAGGGGCAGAAAGATTGTAAGAGATGGAGGACACCAAGAAAACAAGGTCTTTCTATGCACGGTAAAACTCTCACACATGTGAACTCCCAGAGACTGTGGCAGCATGCACAGGGCCTGCATGGGTCTGCACCAGATGGGGTCCCAGTGCTGAGAGAGTAAGTGGACACAAGCCCACATTCCTAACCCAGAAGCTTTCCCCAATCCATAATATTTTGCAAAGGAAAAATTAGTTTTCTCCAATGGAGTCTCACTGGGTATGCAAATCACATTTAAGGGAGGCCCCATGCCCAGCAGTGGATGAGCAACTCAAAATGAACTCAATGGTATTTTTGTAGGGCTTTTTTTTTTGCTTGTTTTGTTTTTGTTTTGTCTCATAATGCTTTGTCTGGCCCTTTTTTTTAAGTTGCAGGTCTTTTGCTTATATCTTATAGTTTACAGTTTTATGTTTTAATGGGTTTCCTATGTGTGCCTGTGTGTCTCTGGGTCCATATGTATATCTTGTGCATTTACATTTGCTCTTTTTTTTATGTTCGTATTTCCTATTCTGATTTGTTTTTATTTTAACTTTGTTTTAGATGTCTTATATAGTATTAGAGGGACCAGCCTTAATATTATACATCTCAGGGGCTCAGGAGAGAGAACTATGAACAGTGAGGACTATTTTCAGGAAAATAGAATCTCAGCACACTGAGCTCTTCAATCCATTCACTTTAATTCTTCTGGGGTAACATCCTATTTACATAGCTTCAGTTCTGTTCTCGTGCCTAGCTCCTTTCTTGCCTGATTTCTCTCTATATTTATCCACTGCTCCCTCTAAGTTCTATCTTAACTCTCTCATCTTAATTCTGCCTCATCTAGGTCCTTTTCATCTTGTTCTTACCCAGCTAGTACTTCTCCATCTGACTCTTCCTCATATTCCATCTCGTCCACACGTTCTCTCTGGCCAAAATCCTCCTTATCCCTCTCCGTTTTCTGTCTCTAAGTTCTACCCAAGTCTCTCAGGAGTCCAGTTATAAACCCAAGCAATAGCAACCCCCTGGTCAAGCACGGTCACCAGGCTTGAATTCTACGGGGTCACAAAGGTAGGTAAGACTTTTCCTCAGGCAGTGACCACCAGGCTTTCTTTTACAACCTGAAAACGGGAGTGGTAAACGAGGAGGTCAGCTGAGTGCTAATGACCAGTTAGTATATGGAAAAGGGGATCTGTGTGCTCAGTCTGCATTCCTAGAAGTGGTTAGGCAAGAAGTTAGGGGTCTATTAGTAAGGTTGTATAAGAAAGGAGGGTCTCACCCTAAATTGCACAAGAAATAAAGCTATCCTCCTGACCTGGGAGACAGGTGTTGTTTTGTATGGCCTTGGATGCTTGATAGGCATTTAGATAAATACACTGTTAGGAGTTCTTGGAAGCATGCAAGAAAATCATTTTAGGAACCAGCTAGTGTGTGTATATATACATATATATATGTATATATGTATATATATATATATATATATATATATATATATAAGCTAAAATATCACCAAGACTTCTTAAGCCACGGCTTGACCTTTGGAGAAGTTCTTGACTTTTCCAAGTAGTAGCTTCTGTGATAGTAGCTGAATTCTATTACGTTTCCTGCGGCTTGTAGCATAGATGCCTGTTTGTTTTCTAATGAGAGAAAGCAAGACGGTGTAGATTTGGGTGGGGAAGGTCTGGAAAGATTTCAATTTTTAATAAAACTGAGATTTTAGAAGATTAGTTATTGTATTTAACTGATTTAAATTTCTGGACAAGCAATAGGTTGGTGTGAGAACTAACCCTAGTATATATTTAGGCTTTTTGATTACTTGTGATACTCTTGACAGCAATTGCAATAATGCAGAATAAAGTCTCCCTGATTTAACAAGTATCATACTGACTTCTTTCTTAACCAAGTTTAAACTCCATAAAGCCTATAGTTGTTATAGTTGGAACTGTGAAACTCAGGACAGTTTCAATGCTGGTCTCTTTTTCACATTTGTCAGCATTTTCTACCTATTATTTTTGTAAGTCATATTCATGAGCTGCAGAATTGGCACATGAGCGAATGCAAGAGTGAATGAATTAGAGAAAAAGAGAAGTGAGCCAGTGTTTCCAAAAATAAACAACTCACTGGGGCTGGACCTAGAGCTTGGACCTAGAGCATGTGTCTTGCATGCTTGAGGTTGTAAGATCAATTCCCACCACTGCAAGGAACAAACAAAAAGTATTGCCACCCCTCAGAAGGAGCTCAATTTTCCTGAGACTTTGAAGAAGTTTGGTCGTAGAAAAACTGGTTTATTGATAACTTTTAGTGTCTCCTATCCACCAACAAGTTCCACTGAATATCCCTTTTAAACATGTGTTTGTATGCTCAGGCGTTTAAAAACTCTTATAGCTGTGGATCATCTAATTTCTAAAAGCCAAGCATTCTAAAATTTTGGACCTCTATTGGCTTAGAAATATGTCACTCTATTAGTCAGGGATCTCTGGAAAATTGAAATCAATATGAGAGTCATCAACAAAAAACATTTATTAGCCATCAAAATATGAAGGAAAAATATCCTTCTAAACCTAGGCATAATTAAACCCCCATAATTTGTGACAGGACCCCCACCTGGTGAGTCTCCCCCCACACACACACACACAACTGCCACCATGTTCCTCAGTCCTCAGACCTAGCTCAGGCCCTACATCCAGTGCCCAGACTAGTCTTATCAACCATGGCCACATCGTTCCTAAACTCCAGGCCTGGGCCAGGACCCACATCCTGCATGCTAGCCCAGCCCCCTGGCTTCATCCTGCTTGAGTCATATCCAGCTTCAAGACCAAGGCAAGCCAACCAGGAGAAGAAAATATTGAAGAGAACTCAAGCTTAAATAAAGATGGAATCAAAAACTTAATAACTTGCCGGGCGGTGGTGGCGCACGCCTTTAATCCCAGCACTCGGGAGGCAGAGGCAGGCGGATCTCTGTGAGTTCGAGGCCAGCCTGGGCTACCAAGTGAGTTCCAGGAAAGGCACAAAGCTACACAGAGAAACCCTGTCTCAAAAAAACCAAAAAAAAAAAAAAGAAACTTAATAACTCAATTAGAAAACTCAGGAGAAAGCCTTTCCAGTAAACTGAAGCAATAGAAGATAGACTATCCAGACTCAAAAATAAAACACAGGAACTAGATCACACAAGCAAAGGATATGGGGTGGGGGGACACCACATGAATGGAATATGAAGGAATTGTGGGATATCATGAAAAGACCAAATCTTCAAATTATAGGCATAGATGTGGGAGAAAAATTCTAGGACAATGGCACAGACTATATCTTCAACAAGATCCTAGAAGAAAATTTCCCCAGACTAAGGAAAGACACACTCATACAAATACAAGAAGCACACAGAACCCCAACTAGACAAGAGCAGAAAATAAAATCCCCATGGCATATCATAGTTAAAACTCTAAATATACATAAATAGGGTATTGAAAGCTATAAGAGAAAAAATTCAAATCACATATACAGGAAAACCCATCAGAATAACAGCTGATTTCTCAAGGAAACTTTGAAAGTCAGGAGAGCCTAGAGCAATGCTCTACAAGTTTTAAATGCCCAGGGATGCCAGTCAAGACTCCTGAACTCACCAAAACTACCTGCCACAATTGAAGGAGAAAGAACAGTTTCCGTGATAATGAAGGAGAGGTAGAGGGAGGTAGATTAGGAAAGTGAAAGCAAGCCTCCGGAGATGGATGCTCCTTGTTCCCCCAAAAAATACTGTGAGGGAAAACTATGGGAAGGCATGGGGGTGGGTATCTAAAGAGGACAAATAGGGAAAGGAGAGGATTCAGGGGCCTAATAAAATATCCAAGTCAGTGTCTGTTTAACTGACTTCCAGTCTTAGGCTTCTCCCATCCTGTGGTGATATATTGTGTACCCTAATAAAAAATTTGCCTAAAGATCAGAGAACAGAACAAGCCACTAGATTAAACATACATGCCTGGCAGTGGTGGCACACACCTTTAATCTTAGCACTTGGGAGGCAGAGATCAGTTTGGATCTCTGTGTGTTCAAAGCCACCCTGGACTACATGAGATTGACTCAGTCTGGGAGAGAAACAGCCAGTCAGTGGTGGCACACACCTTTAATCCCAATACTTGGGAAGCACACACGCCTTTAATCCCAGCACTAAGAAGGAAGTGATATGGCTGGGCAGAGAAAGGTATATAGGGCATGAGGAGACAGGAACTAAAGGCTTTTTTGGCTGAGGCCTTTCGGTTGAGGACTTATAAACATTCAGTTAGAGGATTCATGGAGTTGGCAAGGTGAGACATGGCAGTGGCTTGTTCCTTTGTCTCTCTGATCTTCAGGCAAATTTTATTAGGGTACACAGTATATCACCACACCATCCTGAATGTATTAAGCTGTTATTTTTAATTTTTCCATGGCTTGTCTTCTTTCTGTCTCTCTCCATCAGGAGCAGGGAAAGTAATGGCTTGGGTGCTGACCGAGTGAGGTGCTTTGATCTTTGATGACTGGAAGAAAATTCCCCCTTAAGAACTAGGGTGGAGGCTTAGTCTGTCACCCTGAGCAAACAAACAGGGCAAACCAGACCCCAAAGAACAGACCCTAAGGAATATATCATCTCCTTTGGGAGGGAGGGCAGGAGAGGGCAGATTCCCCACTTGATACACCTGGGAAAGGTCCATGGGGAGGTCACATATTTGTGGGATAGCTTCTTCACCCCATACTTGGTTCTTTAGCCTATGAGCTCTCAATAGCTAAGTGGAGGTACCTTGTGGGTAGGCTGTATCTTGAGCTGCTTTACCACCTTCAGGCAAACCCTGATGTAATTTTGAAGTTTCCCCAGCTTGCTTAAATTCCAATGGAGGCAGCCATGAATGACCTAAAAGGGAAAGTTCTGTCTCTGTGTGGGAATGCTTCCTTAGGTGGTACCATCCCTAAGGGGCTTTGACTCTTTGTCTGGGACCTACAGGACTACTGGAGATCTGTCTTTGTTCTTCCTTGGAGCTCTCAAGAGAGGTGTAAATGTACTGCCTCAAAGAAGTGTCACCATATGTGAACTCAGGCAGGGATCTAGGGTGGCAGGAACCGGGTCTCTCTTAGCTGGACTATGGGGTGAATGACAAATGAACCCTCTACACATGCTCCTTCTCCAGCCCAGGCTCCCCCATGTTCCTGCTATGGGTGCTCTCTGCTGGCCTTGAAGGAGATACTAGGTTCTGGAGGTCCCCAGGCTGACGGGAGAGCTGAGAAGAATGTGGGGAGCACTGGCTATAGAACTTTGGATAGGGCTCGGCAGTAAAATGAACCATACAATAGGCCCAGGGTCCCATTCCCAGCACTACAACAATGGGTAGTCAGTGGAGAAAACAGGGGATCCTTTGCATCCATCATAGTTGGCCAGATACCGTAGCATACAGGCAAAGGATTAGCTTACTTGGGTGGGAGGCTGGAGATGCAGGCTCTGCTGGGTCTTAATGCCTGATCGTTCAGCCCAGCATCTCCAAGTCTGGTTTTCTCTATTCTTTCCCCGCTTGCCTCTGCTTTTGCTTCTGCCCCATTATACCCTGGAACTCCCAATTTTGTTTTCGATTTCCAGCTGCTGTGACACAAATGGGTTAAGGAAAAAGATCACTCCATATTCTCTAGATTATTGGTGCAAGTGCTGAATTATTCACTCTGAGCATTTATCATGCTTGCTTGTAAATTTGAGGGAGAAAAAAATGTTAGAGGAAACATTTACTCCAAAGGGTTTTTTTGGTTTTGTTTTGTTTGTTTGTTTGTTTGTTGTTGTTGATGTTGTTGTTTTTGAATAGTGGGTCTTATATAGGGAAGATCAGATTAGGAATTCATTAAGGTCACGGGGTATTAAATAGTCACATCTTACTTTGATAAGAAGAAAAAATATTTTGAACAGGATCCCCTTCATTTCATGTTTGCTAATGAGAAAAGAGTATACAGAAGGCCATGCCCACATCTGTAAAATATCCAGAGGACTCCCTGTAGAGGAAGACAAAGATTTGGAAGACATTCCAATGTATCTCCTTGGTTGTACAAATGGGTAGTGTGATGGCTATTCTTTTACTTGACTATGTCTGGAACTAACTAAAACCCAAAAATCTGGGCACACCTGTGAGGAATTTTTTTTCTTAATTAAATCATTTGAAGTGGGAAGACCTGTCGGGCTGACCCACAGCTAGGGCTGAGGCAGGACCGGTCCAGCCGGTCTCTCCCTGGGGCTGAACGGGATGGTGAGTGTCAATGGCCCAGACCTCCCCATTCCACCAGAGAGAAGCACACTGAGCTGGGAATTTTGTCAAAGCAGGAACTCACTTTATTGCATCAGGAGTGGACTTACATAGGTTGGGGTGATGGGGGAGAAGAAGGGGATAGCCAGCCAATGAGATGATGCCATCTCAGCAATTACTAGGCAGAGGCGATTCTAGGTCGGGTAGTGCTGAGTCACTCGTATGTCGAAGTCATGTCCCAAGACAGGTCACCAAACTCGAGCTAGGCTCAGGAAGTTACACTGGGCCTCACACCTGGGCCTTATAAGGCCCAGCATGTCCCCCTTTTGTTTTTTTGTTTTTTGTAAAACATAGTCCCTGTTTTAGGTTGTCCCCCACTTGGAGATCTTACCAATCTTACCTATATGTATTGTGAATAGGAGGCGGGGGGTCACTCCATGACTTGTCTTAGGTCGTCTCAGCCCACCTGAGAGCTTACCCATCATTGGTCGAGTGGAGAGCAGAAGAAGGGCATTCATAGGAGGATACCCAGCCCTGGGAGGGACCAGACTCCTGAGTGGCTAATCTTTGGTAGTGTACTTGTTTAATCACCTCCAATCTCTGGTGGATATTGTGTGAACTTATTGAACACACAAGGCCCAACGGTGAGAAGGGGAATAAGGAGAAGGAAGGGCCAAGGAGGGGAAGTAGGTAGGGTAAGAATCCATGAAGGCCTGGCCACAGATGATTGTCTTGGAACTCCTGCCATCCCCTCCCCAGGTTTTCCTGGAGCCTCTTTATCTTATCCTGGACAACCCCCAACTTGTTAGCATAGTAGCAGCAATTTTCCTGTAAAAACAAAGACCCCCCCTTTTCCGCAGTTAGCAGATTTAACCCCCTCCTATTCTGGAGGACTACTTCAGCCAGAGAGTCTAACTGACTCTGTAGGTCAAGAATGGTGCTGGGGATGCCCTTTACATCATCAATTAACTGAGTGGATAATTTCCTAAAAAGATGTGAGGACAGGCCTTTCCCAGTGGCTCCTGTGGCCATGCCTGCAGTTACTCCCAGTCCAGCAAGGAGAGGTATCATTTGAATGGCCCTCTTAGACCTTCCTTCTATGTAGTCAAAAGAGGGTACTGGAAGAGCCTCATCACCAGGGACGATATCCACATCTGGTATCAGCATGGCAGGGGCACAAAGGTCTGTCCCTGACCCAGGGAGAAACTTAAAAGCCATTCCTCCTCTGCACACAAAAAACATTCCCATGGGGGGACATACCTGCTTAGAGGGGTGGGGCTAGTGCAGTTTCCAGCACAAAAGAAAGAGAAGACCTGGCTCACATCAATGGCATCCGTACCATTTTTGTGGCAGAGCCCAGAGACAGGAATTAGTGGGCAAAACATGGAGGGGCTGCACCTTAATAGGTGGGGTAGAGGAACAGCCCGGTGGGGGGGATGGTAGAGGAAACATCAATTTCAAAAAAGCTAAGGTTGGAATGGGAAACATTAACAGGCAATGCCAGTAGCCACGGTGGCCCTGGGCAAAGGCAGAGCCAACAATTCTCAGCAAGGGAGGGGTTAGTCTGATTGAGCTTGGAGAAAGATGTCTCCAGGATGCCCTGCATCAGCATTGAGGTTACAATCCTCTTTCTGATCAGGGAGGGCTAAAGGGTGGTAGAAGAGCTCAGGGAACTCAGCTTTAAGCAATTGTTCCACTCTCTTTTGGATCTGTAATTCCCACAACTGGTCCTGCACTCCCCCGCCATTGGAGTAACCAGTGGGGGTCTCCAATTCCCAGCAAACATGGTCACCGGAGTGGCCAAAACAGGGTTCAGTTCCCTGCTGGGTGCCTTCCGAGGCAGAACCAAAAGTACCCAAATGGCCAAAGCCATTTCTGGTGGCAATCCAGTAGGTCTTATTGTCAGTCTTTCTAATGTATTCATGCACCGTGGTATAGCAGGTGGCATGCATGGATTGGTAAAAGGAGGTGCAGGGGCAGGGCCCAGGTTTGCCATTTACCATAGGTATGATTTTAGGCTTCTCTACACAAACCCATTTGTTTGAGGCAGATCCAATAACAGTGGTGCTGGTATGAATGCTGAGGTATGCAACTTTACCACCATAATCTACCATGCTAATCAGCTGTCCAGAGTATGGTGAGGCCTTGAACATTCCACCACCACAATCACAGGGTTTTCTGTATATCAAGTTCAGGGTTTCTTGTGCATCATAAGGACCCCCAAACCCTTCTTCACCAGGCTGGGTGAGCAACAGCATCAGGATGAGCAACAGCATCTGCATCTTTGGTCATTTCTGAGGCAGAAGCAAAAGGACTATCCTCGGGGTGGAACACTCCCTGGAGCCATCATTATCATTGTCCCCTTTTGGGGGTAAATATTTGAGGTCTCTGGCTGGTCCCCAGATGGGTCTCTTTTCATTTTGAGGAAAGACACATCCTAACCCTCTTCCTGCAGTGAGGAGTGGGTCTGGCCCCCTCCAGGCCCCAGTTAATGGGTCCCTCCACTTGACCCAAATAGTACTATAAGTAACCGAGGAGGACCAATGTTTTTGAAAAGGAGACAAAAATTAATCTTCCTTAGAAAAATTTAAAATATTTAAGGTTAATAATGCCTTTCTTAGTTGATCATGTAGGGGTAGAGACTCCCCCTTTTGTTTTTTTAATTGGGACTTAAGTGTTTGGTTGAATCTTTCCACGATGGCCTGACTCCTAGGATTATAGGGGGTGCCAGTAGAATGAGAAATTTTCCGGGTGTGTAGGAAATTTATAAAGGCTTTGCCAGTAAAGCATGGGCCATTATCTGTTTTGATTTGGCTGGGTAAACCGAGGGTGGCAAAGCATTGAAGCATATGACTAATAGCATGCTTGGATTTTTCCCCGGCATGAGCTGATGCCCAACAGGTGCGGGAGAAGGTATCCATGGAAAGAAAAACATTTAAGTTTTCCAGATGGGGAATAGTGTGTGATATCAATCTGCCAGAGATGACTGGGGCAAAGTCCTCAGGGATTGCTCCCCATCTTTTGGAGGGGAAGGATCTGAAGGAAGGGCTGACAAGACTTACAGGTCTGGACAATTTTTTTTGAGATCTTTAATTGGTACCTGAAGAAACTTATGTTTCAGGCCTCTCCAGTTAATATGGGTAATTAGGTGGAAATCTGTGGCCTCAGGAACAGTATTACATTGAGGCATTGAAGCCAGATGGTCGGCCAACTGATTTCCTTTGGAAAAGAACCCCGGCAAATTTTGGTGACTATTGGTTTAAATATTAAGGCAACTCCAGGTAGTTAAAAGGGGAGGTTTATTTTGTGGGGTAACTTACAAGTGAAGGGATAGGTTACAGGGTCTGGGAAAGGCATAGCGCAGTCCAGCGGTGTTCTCTGGAGAACTCTGCTAGGTCTACCTCCAGCGTCCAAGGTCCAGGAACCAAGAGAGCCGGCACATCCCAATCTCGGGTCTTCAGGGCTCCTCTCTCAGCTCTGCCTTGTAGGCGTGACAGTTACTGAAGCCTCAAAGGGGTAGTACTTCCAGGTCAAAGCTGGACCGGCTATCCACTACAGGTGACCTCTAAGATGTAAATAAATGGGATTGAGTCTCTGTTTAAGTAAGGAGCAAGCCTGAATCATAAGAGGAGAAATGGGATTGGAATCTAATTTAATACGGGCTTCAACCAGTTTGGGCAAAAGATTTACAACATAAAGGCTATCAGAGAATAGATTAAATGACTCTGGTATGGAATCTTGCGCCATAACAACAGCCAACAGTTCCTTAAACTGTGAAGACCCCTCCACCTCGTGGGAGATTGTTTTTGTAGGAATAGGTTCCTCTCCTTGTCCAAGGGGTGGGAACACAACTAGGGAGGCCCCCAAACATCCCCCATCAGTAAACACTGTAAGAAAATCGGGGTTTGGGTGGGGCAGAAAAATTCTAGGGGGCCTCCACTCCAGCCGGGAGAAGGAACTCATCCATTTATAAGGGCCATAGTGGCAATCAACCTTCCCCGGAAACCCCTCAAGGGCTATGGCAATTCCGCTATTATTTCTTTGAAGCCAGGTAAAGTCAATAATTTTAAATGGAACATAATGGAGTGGGTTCTGTGCCAAATATCCTGACAGAAATATCCCTGCCCTTAATAATGCAATCGGCTACCTGGTCGGTCAGGGAGTAAACCCGGGGGGGGGGGGGGGGGGGGGCTCCACCCACCGAGAGGTGAACCCAATAAATGGGCTCCCCCTCTTGTGCTAACAGCGCAATGCATAAGGTTTCCCCAGGAAAAATACACAGGGAGGCAGGCAGGGCAGGGTCGAATCTCCTTAGGGCCTGTATCAATGGCTTGTTGAACCTGTTGCAGGATTTGTAAATGGTGGGAGGATAAGGTAATCTGGGATGAAAGGTCAGGACCCTTAAGGAGTTTATTTAAAGGGGTTAACTGCTCTGTGGGCACAGAGATCCATGGCCTCAGCCAATTTATCTCTCCCAGCATCTTTTGAAGCTGAGTTAAGGTATAGGTCTCTTGAATAAGCAACTGGGGTTTAGCTGGGGAAACTGTATCAAGGGACAGGAGAGTGCCCAGAATTTTAAAGGGGGAATGGACTGTACTTTATCTGGAGCCACCCTCAAATTATGATCTTTCAAGATGGTAAGGCAATTAGTGGTGAGGTCCTGAAAGCCTGTCAAAGTGGGGCTTCCTAGAATAATATCATCCATGTAAATATAAAATAAAATGTCGGACATCCCATTAGGGAGGAAAAAATATGTGACATAAAGTACTGACATATAGGGGGCTTTAACCATCCCCTGGGACAAACCTGTCCACTCGAACCTTAAGTCTGGGCCCCGGAAATTGGTAGAGGGCAGGGAGAATGCAAACTTCTCCATGTCATCTGGATGTAATGGAATGGAGAAAAAATAATCCTTAGTATCAATAATAGTCAGATAATAGGTATTAGGGATGGCAGGTATCCAGGGAAGTCCCCTTTGGGGGGTCCCAATCATTCTTTAATTGATTTTTCTTAAGTCATGCAGGAATCTCTAGGAACCATTAGTCTTTTTTTTTTAATAACAAAAACAGGAGAGTTCCAGGGGCTGGTGGATGGCTGAACATGCCCCAAGGACAATTGTTGTTTAACCAGAGCATCAAGCTGTTGTAATTTAAAGGACGGTAGAGGCCACTGCTCAACCCATACAGGTTCCCCAGGTGTCCACTGAATCTTTGGCACCAGGGGGCAAGCAATGGCCCTTAGGATTGGGGGTGAACCCAGGAAAAGTCTCCTCTGAGCTTCTCAAAATAGGGATCATCCCTGTAATTGGGGTGTGTTTCCCACCCCTCCTCAAATTACTATTGGTACTCCTCAGTGTCAAGCACATCCTGATAAAAGGCCTTATGGTCGGTGGTGATAAAGGCCTCAGCTTCCCCAGGGATGTCCTGGCCAAGAAGGTTGTCAGTTATACCAGGAACCACAAGGGGGCGCACCTCCCCGTGATTACCGTCGGGTTGGTCCAGGACAACGAATTAGCTGTCTCCCATGACATAGAATGCCCGCCCCCCATGCCAAGCGCGTGGAGTCCAGGAAACAACCGCCGGGAGGAGAGAACTTCCTCCTTTCGGATGACCGTGGGGTCAGCCCCAGTGGTCTATGATAAAATTAAAGGTTTTTCCTTCAATGGTTAGGGTCATCTTGGGCCTTAATCTGGGCCCAGGGGTACAGTTCAGTGGGCTTTGGCCATCTCTTTCCCCTTATTTAACAGGGCTGGGGATTGCCCCGGGGGAGTTTAAAGGCGCCCCTTGGAGGTTGAATTTAGATCTACAGTCTTTTGCCCAGTGGAACCCCTTCTTACACCTGGGGCATGGGGTGCGGGGCAGGCCCGATCGGGGAGGAGCCATGGAGGCGCCCTTAGCATGGGTAGGACATTCTCTTTTTAAATGGCCTTCTTCCCCACAACCGAAGCAGGGCTGTTTTTCCCCCATGGAGACTAAGGTTGTCATCTGTTCCCTATTAGCTGCCGGCATGGCTACTGCCATGGTGAGAAGTAGAGGCAACATCTCGGGAGGCCACAATCCATGTGCTAATTTCCTGATCTCTCAATCCAGCAGAGGCAAGCTTATGATCAGTGTTCATGCCGTCCCACACCAACATTTTAACAAATTTACCCCTCAGCTCCCCAGGAGGAAACTTTCTCTGGAGACTCTTATTGACCCTTTCAACAAACGTCACTAAGTCCTCACCTGATCTCTGATGGACCCCGGATATAGGAGCCTCCGTGGGGCCTTCATCCAATTTTTTCCAAGCAGCTATCCCAAGTGCCCTAACTTGATCTTGATAGGGGGCAGGGATGGCGGCCTGCTGGAGGCCAGTGGAGTACTGGTCAGAGGTACCGGACAGCATCCCGAAGGTGACAGGGATTTGAGGGTTGGCCGTTTGATTTCTCTCTGCCTGGACCTTGCCCTCCTCTAGATAGAAGGCATCCCATTTCAAGTAGAGGTCCAGGAAGGACTGCTTTGACGAGGGTCTTCCAATCCTGAGTGGTCAAGGCTTGATGAGCGAGAGCCAGAATAGTCTCAGCCCAAGGGGAATTTGGCCAGTCCTCTGAAACGGCCTTTTTAAGGTCCTTAAGATGCTGAGCCTCCCAGGGATACCAGGCAAGCCGGCGATTGCCGCCAGGGTTAATATTAACAGGAAAGAGGTCAGTCACCTCCCCTGGGGCCATGCCCCACCCAGAGTAGGGCGGGGTGTAGACAGATTGGGGGGGGTGGAATGCAGGACAGAGGGGGTGAGGAATGGATTGGCAGGGAGAGAGGACATTGAGAGGCCCTTTGAAGGCCAGGGGGCGCCATGAAAGGGATCAAGAGATGGATACAACGAGCCAGATGAGCCAGGCTGACTCAGGGGTTTTGGTTTGGGTGTGGCCTGAGTTTTTATGTCTCTTTTCTCTCTGGGCTCCGTTTCCTCTCCTTGAGGTCTCCCTACAGGCCCCTTCTCCTTGTAGGGCTCCAGACTTATGTCTCCCCTCTTGGAGTTTTCTGAGGTATCCACGGGCCGTTTCTCCTTAATGGGCCTACAAAGCAGCCTTTTAAGGTGGTAACAATGGGGATAGCTCCCAGCAGAGGAATCTCTCCTCTGGCAACCTGGACCCTGTGAGTCAGGGTTTCTATTCTATTCCAGGTGTCCCAGTCGAAAAGACTGCCATCAGGCAACCATGGGGCAATCTTAATGAGGTAAGTCCATGTCTGGAGTACCTGACTATCAGAGAGGTTGAGACCCCTGCTTTTTAGTAGTACTCACAGGGACTCCAAGGCAGGTTTTAGCTTTGAAGAAGACTGTCCCATATCTTATGGGGGTACACTCTCCCGCAGACCGATTGGCCCATCAGCGTTCTTTCGTCAAAGAAATCATTTCCTCACACGGGGCACCATTCTGTCGGGCTGACCCACAGGTAGGGCTGAGGCAGGACCGGTCCAGCCGGTCTCTCCCTGGGGCTATGCAGGATGGTGAGTGTCAATGGCCCAGACCTCCCCATTCCACCAGAGAGAAGCACACTGAGCTGGGAATCTTGTCAAAGCAGGAACTCACTTTATTGCATCAGGAGTGGACTTACATAGGTTGGGGTGGTATGAGGGATGGGGTGAGGATAGCGAGCCAATGAGATGATGCCATCTCAGCAGTTACTAGGCAGAGGTGATTCTAGGTCGGGTAGAGCTGAGTCACTCATATGCAGAAGTCATGTCCCAAGACAGGTCGCCAAACTCGAGCTAGGCTCAGGAAGTTACACTGGGCCTCACACCTGGGCCTTATAAGGCCCAGCATGTCCCCCTTTTGTTTTTTTGTTTATCCACTTTTAATCTGGATCTTTTGAGGTGGGAAGATCCACCTTTAATCTGGGTCACACTGTCTGCTGGCAGCCTATATAAAGGACATGGAAGAAGGGAGTTTGCTCTTTGTCTGCCTGCTCTCCATCTAGCTGGCAAGTCCATTCCTTCATTGGCATTAGAGCCTACTTCTGGACTATGAAGTACACTGAAGACCAGCTGAGACATCCAGCCTTGTGGACTAAACAACTACTTGATTCTTGGACCTTTTGTTGGTAGACAGCCAATGTTGAACTAGCTGGACCACAACCTGTAAGCCATTCTAATAAGTCCCCTTTATATATATTCTATAAATTCTGTTCCTCTAGAGGACCCCAACTAATCAGCATTGGCTCCACTAGACGATATCCTTACCCATTGGTGTCTCGTTGACCCATTGGCCTTAAGAAAAGAATGCTTGATTTTTCTGCACACTGTCCTGTTCTAAATATAAACTGGAAGACAATGGGAAATACTCAATGAGGAAGATGGCAGGATAGGATGTCTCCACAGCTGTGAGCAGCTCCTGGCATGAGTTGAGAAGTAGATGGACTGGTTTCTTGCTGGGTAAAGTTTGATAGGCTGTTAAAGGTTCCTGTGTTTCCTACATACTTCCCAATTTATGCTAATTGTTGCCAATAAAGAAATCACCTTCAGGAAAGCTCACAAAGGCAACAGAACTGTGCATTGGGTGTATCAGGAACCATTCATTGCTGTAGGGTCAGGAGAACAAGGGATTAAGCTCTGGAAACCTTTAGGTCTGACTGCCATGTTCTGAACATCCTGGGTGATTCTCCTTTTAGGGTCTCACTTCCAATGGTAAAGAGGTGTTTGTGTCATCTGGTTTCAATGCTCCTGGTGCTACTTTTCCTCATCAGACACCATCCTTTGGCCTGTATCTGGCCTGGTCTTTATGTCCAGGATATCTCTAGGAGGGCAAATCGTACTGCTATCACAGTAGTCAAGATTGTCCTTGCATGTATCAGGGTGGTGGTTGCTTTGGGTTCAGGTAGCCATCACAGAACTTAACAGCAACTCTCCTATTCAGTGTAAACAACTAGATTTTATAGAATTGTATAAAATGCCTTCCAGAGCAACACATTCACAGCATACAGAAAGACATCCCCAGCACTTCCTCTTTTCTTTTTTTCAAAAAGAAAGGTTTTAACTTTAACATAGTAAAATTACATATAACAAAACAATTATCAAGCAAGAATTATAGTTACAATATCTAGTCTATTTATAATATCTAGTCTATTTGTATTTGACAAAATTAAAGAAGATATCCTATCCTATATTTGTGAGTCTGAGGTTTTATATCTAACTTATCTTTTTATCATAACTAAGGAAATTTTAACTGTCTAGTCTTCAACTACATCAAAGACCCCAGAAGGAGATAATATTACCTGAGAACCGGGAGAAGGATGTAAGCAATTTTTGGGAGTCCTGTAAGAGTAGACAGAGACAGCTGGCAGCCTGGACAGTCATCCAAAGTTCCTCTGTAAAGTTGGGGCATCTGTCTTCAGCCTCCAGGCCTAGAGTGTCTCAGTCACTTTTCTCTGTGTCCTGTAGAATGTCTGGCAGTTTCCTCTGAGAAGCAGGAACCTGAAGGACCATTTTGCCAAGCAAAGTTCAATGGTCACCTTCCTATGGGTCCTGCATGTCCAGTCGATACATGATTTTGCAAAGCAGTCCAGGCAATAACAGTTTCTTGCCCAAATGGCTATTTTTGCCAAGAAGAAGATAAACTCCATATTGAGTGTCTTCAATGCTCATCCTCCTCTCTGAAGTAAATTGGTACTGCCAGGAGCAGACATGTCTCACTGTCTAGAAAATCTAAATTTTTAAAATATTTTAAATGCCATATCCTGTAGGTCTTTGAAGTGTTTGAAGATTACCTACCTAATTGAATTATATCTATGTATACCTAGAAAACTTAACATGACTATAATTTTGACTATCATAGAAGACTAATTATTAATCTGTATTTTTTAATTATATATTACAATCTAAATGAGCCACATAAACATAATATCTCAAACAAGAGTATAAATATATATACAGTATAACAAAATTAAGTTTATGTACAGGCCAGTGGGGTCTTCAACGGGGACTGGAAGGGAGGGCTGGCAAATGAGAGGGACATGAGACACAAAGAATGAGAGCAAGACAGGATGTCTGATCAAGCTCCAAATTTTTATTTTCCTCTTAAGGCATATATAGGCAGGGGCAAAGGGGGATGCAAGCAGGAAGGGGACTTTAATCATGGGTTGTTCAGCTAGCAGGGAATGTTGCTATGGGGATTAGCTATCTATTCTTGCCTAACTGCCTAACTGCAGTGCGGTCACCTGGTTTCTGAGAAGAGGTTCTGGTGCTATGGAGACTTAAGCAAGGCCTAGATCTAGGAAAAGAGGAGAGAAGCCCAAATATGGCAGCATGTGTGTCAAGGGTCACTTAGGCTTATGGCTCCCGTTAAGTTTAAACTTGTATCAATAAGCTAAAATCCAAAGCAATGTAAAACATTTCTAAACAAGTTGTTGCTCTTTAAAAGTAGGTTCATTAATCTACCCTTTCATCTTATCATTCTATACTTTCCCCTTTTCTTCTTTAGAAAGAGATTGCATTTATAATCAACCTGTTTTAAATAAAAATATTGGTTTTGCTCTGTCCCACACCAGAGGGCTCTTCTGATATGTGACTGAAGAATCTCTCAACCTTTTTTTTTAGCAATATGTTTGGGTTTAGAGAAGGAGTGAGCCAATTCCATCTCCAAAGCCAGTTTGGTATATTTGGGAATTTGGGCGTAGCTTCTCATACAACTTCCTGCTGGATGAGGGCACTGTATTCTTATGGGGACACAAAGAAAATTTTAGTATTATGGAGTAGTCCGTGAGGCTGTATTGTCTGAGCCAGTTGCCTTGAAACGGTTCTGGATGTTGGATCATCTGGGCCATGGTGTCATCAGAGACTTTTCATGGGGTCTTGGCTGGTCAAACTTGATGTATCTTAATCTAGAACAAATCCATAGCCTCTTGCTTCCTGTGGAAACAAAAACAGAGCCTCCTTTCCAAAGCAACATATCCTTAGATCCAAATTTTGAAGTCAAGATACCTTTAAAATATATATATTGGCTTAACTCAACAGCTTTTACAATCAAATGTCTTTCTGCAGTTAAAAATCCCAAAGGCAATATAATCCAGACTCTGTGTGATTTCCATCTTTACATGGCTTATTTTTCATATTACCTTTACTGTCTCTTTAAAGATTTTATTTTTTAAAACTATTTCTTTATATAACTCTCTGTATTCATTTTCTTCTCTCTTCCAAGCCTACGTACATTTTTATACACACTGTAAACCATTTAAAGTCTTGTTCCATCTGAATCTGCCTTATTGTGAATCTGTTGCTTTAAACTACAGCATTACTAGGACTGAAATGGCAGCTTTAGCTGCTGGCTCTGCCCACCTCAGTTTTCCAATATGGCCATGGAACATTTACCTCCAGCTCTGGCTCTGGGAGCCATGTGTACCACCAACTCTCAGAAGCAGTGGATCTATGCCTCTATCAAAGCAGCATGTAGCCCAGAAACCTTTTTTTTTTTAATTAGCAAAAACTATATCCACCACGCAGCATAGTGTGCAGCTTAGAGACACCTCTGTGTAACATGGCGTAGGTCAAGCCTGCACTCCACAAACCCTCCATAGAGTAGCTCAAGCCCACATGTTGCAGTGTCTTGCCGCCCGCATGAGACATGAAGCAGGAACTTGTTTTTGGCTCTGTTTAGAATTGCTTATTAAGTATTCTCAGGTTTCAGGTGGACACCATTTATAACTGAAAGTTTTTCTGTTTCCCGGCTGGCCGGCAGTTGGGACAAAACTCTCTCACCTGCAGTCCTGCAACTGCTTATAAAATAATCACTCAGAAGCTTATATTAATTAAAACTGCTCGGCCATTATCTCAGGCCTACCATTAACTGACTCTTACACTTAAACTCAGCCCATTTCTGTTAATCTATATGTCACCATGTGTTCTGTGGCTTTACCTGTGTGTCATTACATGCTGCTCCCTAGATGGCAGGCTGGCATCCCAGCTCCCCTTGTCTGCTTATCCCACCTATACTTCCTGCATGGCTACTGGCCAATCAGCATTTTATTTATCAACCAATCAGAGCTTTACACATTCACAGCATACAGAATGACATCATCCATCAGCATAGAGAAAAGGAAAGAAATCTGAAGCAACTTTTCATATACTTTAAATCACTTTCTCAGACTCATACCTTAAATCACTATCTCAGATCCTTACAACTTAAGCTTTCATATCCTCAGATCTCCTTAGACCTTTATAACTTACATTTACAGACTTTCATAACTAAGCTTTTACACCTCAGACCTTCATGACATACCTTAAAACATTTTATTAGACTCTTACAATTTCAGACCTTTATAACTTGGTGATAGGGAAAGGTAGGGGGTCATATAAAGGAGGTGGGGTTAGTACATACATGGTAGATTTGGGTTAGGTTCTGTAAAAAGTCTTATCTGCTGGGGTGAGAGTCAGGTGTGTTTGGAGAGATGATAGGAGGTATTTAGTATTAAATATTTGATGTAATTAGCTGATACTGCACTGTGCTGAAGGAGGGTTAGATTTGTTGTTATCTGAGTTATGTAGTAGGGTAGCCTGGAGGGAAGTGTGGTGAGTTGTAAGGGATGAAAGGGCAGTTTGATGGGCTACCATGCTGGTGCAATTATTGCCTTTACTGACAATGGAGGGGTCAGTCTGATGTGCCTTGTGATGAATCAAGCCAATTTGAGAGAGTAAAGGAGAGGCCTAGGGGAGGTTATGTATATGTGAAGAGTTAGCAATTGAGTTGTATTTTGTGTCCTTAAATCCTCATTCCTTCCAGATGGCTGAATGTGTTAGCAAGATATGGAAAGCATATTTAGAATCTGTATACACCATTACTGATGTATTTGGAAGGCACTGGTGAGGGCTATTAATTCTGCCTGTTGGTTGGTGTGGAGAGGGGTAAGGAGGTCCTCGATGATGGCATTATCTGAGACCACTGCAAATCTTGGAACATGGTGACCATCTGACAGGAAGGAGCTGTCATCTGTATAAAAAGTGTAGGCAGAAGTAGCTAGAGGACCCTCTTATATGTGAGAGGGATGAGGGAGATTTTCAAGAGTCTCTGGACAGGAATGAAGAGGGTCTGGAGAATGTTGTAGTAAAGGGCTAAGTATGGAGGGATTGAGGGGAGGACAGGTAAGAGATGTGAGTGATGAGTTTTTAATGAAAGAAAATTGGAGGGATAGACTCTGAGACAGTAGGAGGAATTGGATTCCTTTGTAAATTAGGAGTTGAGAAAGAGAGAGTGGTGGGAATAGATTGTTAGGGGGATCCCAGAATTAATGTTTTAGGATTTAGAGATGAGCAGAGAGGCTGTGGCAAGAGTGTGCAGACAGGGAGGACAGCCATAAATAGTGTTGTCTATAAAGTTTTGGAGAGGTACGTGACAGGGGCAAAGGTCAGAATGGAGAGAGTGGATTCCCTTTGCTAGTGGTGACCAGGAGCCAGAGTTGAAAGCTGAGCCCCAGGGGTCTCAAGTGGACAACAGAGAGGTCTCTGAGAGGGAAGGATCATCACCCAACCCCCTACAAGAGAGGGACAGGATTTTCAGAAGGTTAGAAACAGACAGCTGATTCCAGCAGAGAGGCCACCAAAAGCGAAAGGAAAATAAGCTGAGCTGAATGGAATGTACCATAGCTGTCTAAGGAAGTTCCACTATGGCCACTGAAGGCTGTGGCAGGATGCATTCTCCCCACCCCCACAAGACAGAGTAGGGGGGGCGGGTGCCAGACACTCAGCAATCATCACTCAGTGTCTCAGGGAATGTTTTAGGATGGGAACACTCACCAATTAGCCCTGCTGGATGAAGTGAACAGGCACTGGCTGGTCAGGAAAGTGGGAGAACTGGGTTGGGGGTCCTATAGACAGATCTAAGTCATGGTCCATGTCTCAGCAGCAATGTAAGGGGTTGAAACAGCCCCCAGCCCAGTCAGCCAGGACACACCCACACACCAAGTTCTCAGCACAAAGGAGATTTATTATGCAGAGGGGGAAGCAGTGGGGGGTGGGGTCTGCCTCTGGATCCAGTAAAGTCAGACAACAAGCAGCAGCAGCAACAAAGTGTTTTTGTATTAGTCGGTTTTTAAAGAGAAAAGGTGGTGTGTGTGTGTGTGTGTGTGTGCGTGCGTGCGTGCGTGCGTGCGTGTGTGTGTGTGTGTGTGTGTGTGTGTGTGTGTGTGTGAGTGTTTGTGCGCTAGGGTGAGCTGGTAAGTTCTTATTGGACATGTTAGCCAAATAATGAATTTTGGTTGTTAGACCTTGGTGTTTAGTCTCAGGAATGAGTCAGTAGCCAGATAAGAGAATAGACCTTGGGGGCTAGCTTTAGGAATGTAATCTATTGGTTAGGAAGGGAGAGAGAAGGGTAAAGGGCAAAACCTGTCAGTGCCATGTTTGCCGTGCTTGAACCTGTTAGAGAGCCTTCAGTGACCTGGATATTGGACAAAGTAGGGGTATTGAACTTACTTGCTATTAGTGGGTTGATATTTTTTCTGTGTCTTTAATTCCAGTAGTATACTTTTCAAGATACAGTGTGCACCATAGTTTGGTACATAAATGTTTAGGATAGTAATGTCTTCATGGCTAATTGTTCTCTTGATTATAATGAAGTATTATTCTTTATTTCTTCTGATTATTTCTGCTTTGAAGTCTGTTTTATCAGATATTAGGATAGCAATAGTTGCTTGCTTTCAGGACCCTTTTGATTGATGTTGTTGATTGTTTTTGCTCTTTTGGGGGGCCCACCACCCAGCTCCCAAATAAATCACTCACAGAGACTTATTCTTAATTATGAATGCCTGGCTTTAGCTTGGCCTGTTGCTTGCCAGCTTTTTTTTTTCTTTAACTTTAAATTATCCTGCCTACCTTTTTCCTTTGGGCTTTTTCCTTTTCTTTTCCTGTATATCTTTCTTTCCTTCTTACTCCATGGCTTACTGTGTAGCTAGGTGGCTGGTCCCTGAAGTCCTCCTCCTTCTCTGACTACTTCTCTTCTCTCCTCCCAGATTTCTCCTCCTATTTATTCTCTCTGCCTGCCAGCCCCGTCTATCCTTTCTCCTGCCTTGCTATTGGGTGTTCAGCTTTTTATTAGACCATCAGATGTTTTAGACAGGCAAAGTAACAGAGCTTCACAGAGTTAAACAAATGAAACATAAACAAAAGTAACACACCTTAAAATAATATTCTACAACAGACTGAAGTGCTTTTTCAAGCACCCTTTCACTCTAAGGAAGTGTCTGTCTTTAAAGGTAAGATGAGTTTCTTGTAGACAAGACATAGATTTTTTTCCTTGATCAAGTAAACTATCACAGAAGCCATTAATCTTTAAAGTTATCGAAAGGTATGTTTTGATTGTAATCATTCTGTTGTTTCTCAGTGGCCTGTTGTCTTTTAGCAATTTAGCTTTGTTTGTTTTCTTTCTAGTATCTCTTGACTACGTTCATTCCTCTCTTCATCCTGAAGTACTGCTCCCTGTATTTTGTTTAGGTTTGGTTTGCTGGATATTAATTTTTTCAGGCTGTTTATATCTGGGAGAATTTTTCTCTTTCAATCATGGAAGATATTTTTGCTGGGTACAGTAGTCTAGGTTGTTAGTCCTGGTCTTTTAGAACTTGGAATGTACTCCCTAGGCTCTTCTGGCTTTCACTGAGTTTTCATTGAGAAGTCAGTTGTTATTCTGATGAGTTTTCCTTTTATGTGACTTGCATATTTTCTCTTGAAACTCTCAATAATTTCTCCTTCTCTGCATAATGGTTTAACTATAATATATCTTTTGGGGTCTTGTGTATTTGTTGTTTTTAAATGCTTCTTTTAGCTACATTTGTAAGTCTTTCCTTAATTTGTCGAAGTTTTCTTCTATGATCTCATTGACTTGGGATTCTTTAACCTCTTCTATTCTTATGATTTGAAGGCTTGGACTTTTCATGGTGTCCTACATTTCTTGCACATTCCTTTCTTGTTTCTATTTTCTTTTATATTCTTTGCCTATTTGGTCTAGTACTCTATTTTTGAGTCCTGATATGCTATCTTCTGTTTGATTTATTCTACTTGTAAGGCTTTCCCTTGAGTTTTCTAGTTGGGTTATTAAGGTTTTTTTTTTTTTTCAATTTCATCTTCATTTCAGCTTGACTTCTCTTCAGTATTTCTATCTCTTTGTTGAATTCTGTTTTAAAACCTTGAATTGTCTTTATCATGTCATTTCCATCAGCTTTACATTTGTGTTTTCTTGGGCATTGCTCAGATGTATTTTTTTTCTTCTTAAATTCATTCTGTTTAAATTTATTGAGCTCTTTCTATGTGTCTTCCTAAACTCTTTGATGAAGTTTTTTGTTGTTATTGATCTTTTAAATTCTGCATTCTGGGATTCAAGATGGCAGCAGCCGAGGTGGTGGAGGATAAGTCTTCAGAGTATACAATATCTCTTGAACAACTAATAAAAGGCAGGTCTTATGGGAAGATGCTTTTAAAAGTGGTCTCATGACAACTGAACCAATCTTGTAGGAATTCATGAACTTTAGACCGACAGCTGTGGAGCCTGCATGGGACCAGACTAGACCCTCTGCATACAGGAGACAGTTGTGTAGCTTGGTCTGTTTGAGGGGCCCCTGGCAGAGTGATGAGGATCTATCCCTGGTGCATGAGCTGGCTTTTTTGAGCCCATCACCTATGGTGGGATACCTTGCTCAGCCTTGATGCAGGGGGAGGGGCTTGGTCCTGCCTCAACTGAATGTACCAGGCTTCACTGACTCCCCATGGGAGGCCTTACCCTTTTGGAGGAGGGCATGGGGTGGAGGGAAGAAGGCTGGGGGGAACAGGAGGAGGGATGAGAGGGGGATCTGTGGTTGGTATGCAAAATGAATAAAATAATTCTTAAATAAAAAAGTGGTCTCATGAAATTGGGAAAAAAGATGGCACAAGGTAGACAGAAGTGAAACTGGAGATGCGGCAGTGGCAATAGGTATGGGACCGCTTTAGACAAAGTAGGGTAGGGTTGGTCCTCAGCCTGCCGTGAGGCTCAGACCAGCAGAGTGGGGTCACCACTTCTGCAGCTCGCACTGCTTGCCCTGCTAGGGGGAGAAGAGTGCTGAACCACAGTGCTGCCTGCAGGCCCGGTAAGCTGACAAGGTGGCCAGTACCAAGGGCAGGATGTGTATAGCAGCCTGGAGCTTGTGCAGATCCTGCCCCTGGATGCACTGCCAAGCTGCAAGATCACCCTGACTCTGGGCAACAACAGGATAACCAAGATGAGTCTCAGTGATAGTACAATATTTATGGTGCTTCAGAAGCCAGAGACCTTGAACCAGACCAATGACTCCTTGCAATAAGTTTTTGCATGTAAAGCTGTTTGGGCAAAAAATATATATATACTGTGTGACATACAGCAGTTTCAATGCCACTTTGATGGATGAATGTGTGATGGAGAGGTGAGAAAGATGGCAAAACAGAGCTGGTAGCATGTGGCAGAGATAGACAGAACTAGAGACCCAGTGGCTGTGACAGGTATGGGAGTGAGGCTGTGTAGACAAAGGAGCTGAGTAGGGCCAGCTGGGCAGTGTGCAGCAGCCTGGAGCTCACAAAGGCTCTGCCCCCAAACACGATACCCAGCTGCCTGATCACTCTGGCTCTGAGCAACAGCAAGATACCTGAGATGAAGAATGGCTCATTTTCTGGATTAAGCCTTCTTGAAAGACCCTCAGGTACAGATACTGCTGCTGCAGGCTGTGTTGATGTCCATGATCTCTGCTGCCAATGGAGGCCATGCTGATGTTTGTGGTCTGTGCTGCTGCTGGAGACCATGCTGATGCCTGTGGTTTGTGCCGCCACTGGAGGCCATGTTGGTGCCTGTGATCCATGTTGCCACAGGAAACCATATGGAAGCCCAAGATCCATGTTGCTGCTGGCTGTTATGGACCTATGCTTCTTTTGCAGTGGTATGGATGACTGCAGACTCATAGTTGAGAATGAGAGACATTGAAGGCTACTGTGACACCCCCCCCCCAAATAAACAGTCTAGACAGGAAGCCATTGAAGAGAACTCAAAAATTGTGATAGAGATGCTGCAACCATGAAGTGCAGCTCTTCACGGTTGATTGTTGTGATATTTTATTTGTGCTGAAATGTGATATTTTATTTGTATGTTAATAAATAAAGTTTGCCTGGAGATCAGAGGTCATAGTCAGCCATAAACAGAAGTCAGGTGGTGGTAGCACATGCCCTTAATCCGATCACATGGCAGGCAGAGTCTCTATGTGGTCAAGGACACAGTCAAGCGTGGTGACACACGCCTTTAATCCTAGTACCAACCATAGAGACCTGGAGGTCTGTATAGACAGGCAGTGATGAGGAAGTCATGTGGCTGGGCTTAGAGCCAATGAGAAGGCAGAACAGGAAGGCGCAGGTTAGACAAGAAGAGGCTCTCTTGGGAAGCTACAGCAAGGTGGTATGCTAAGGTTAGTTGGTGGCTATTACTCTGATCTCTATGGCTTGCACTCCTGTATTTGGCTCTGTGTTTCTTATTTAATAAGACTGTTTAGAAATTTGTCTACAATTGATGGTTTCTGGAGGGAGTAAGGTAGGGAAGGACTCGGTTATCTTTTTTTTCTTTAATTTTTAGCACATATATGTGCATATGTATATGTTTACACATAAACAGACACACACATTCCTAAATATATAAATACAATATGCTTAGTCTATATAATATTACTTGCATGTATGTTTTCAGAGCTGACAGACTCAGTTATCTTTAAGGGGCTGGCCACTGGGAGTTTTACCGTGCTCCAGTGAGTATATGGGCAACACAAATTGGACTTGGTGTATTTATTTTCTTTTTTGAAGGAGGGCACAAGGGTGGGATGGTGGACCTGGGATGAATAAGTGTGGTCAGTATGCATTGTATGAAATTCCCAAATAATTAATAAAATATTACGTTAGAAAAACAAAAAATTCTGCATCCTGGTTCGTCTAAGTAATTCCCACTAGAGAACATTTCTGTAGGACTGGTGGGTTTGGGATGGGTAAATACTGACTTGGTTGTACATATTGTTTGTATATTTGAAATAAAATTTGAGCAAGTACACTTCTTTTATTAGTTCTGTGTCTGATATGGGCACACCAGGATGAAACAGATCACAGGATCTGTGGGCCAAGATGGGCCTGAAGGTTGCATATGGCTTACATAATATGAAGTTAGGCAGAAAGGGGGATGGGTTGGAGTGTAGGATGTGCATCCTGATCCAAGTATGGAGTTTGGGGGTAGATCTGGAGTTTTGAGATGGTGCATGGAAGGGAGGGTCAGGTGGAGTCATCTGCCTAGATCCTGGCACAAGGTGTGCAAGACTGGCTAGGCAGAGAGGTCAGATGGGCATGCGAGGGACCTTTTAGGATGTGGGCAGGCAGCATGGGTAGTGGCCAAAACCTGTAGGTTGCAGGCAGTGCAAGTAGGGGTAGCCATACTAAGCTGGAATATTAGGTATGGGACCCAGTGTTGTTTTAAAAATAATAAGTGGTGCTGTTTACCGGGCAGAAAGGTCATGAGGCACAAGCCACAACAAAACCCAGTATCAGAGCTTTATTGAGGGGTAGGGACAAAATAATCAGGCCTGGGGAAGAAGCACATGCAGAGAACAGAGAAAGAGAGAGAGAGAGAGTGGCGGCAGGAGAGAACAGAGAGGAGAGAGGAAAAGTCTGTGCCTGGCTTTTTAAGGAGTCCCGTGTGCATGTGCAGGTGGGCCTATGGAGCTACACCATGCATGCACTGATTGAGTGACCACACCATGTGCACATAATCACCAGTGCACAATGATGACGTAAGATGCAAGACCCCTTGCTTAACTCCTGAACTGCACATGTGCGGACTTTTTGCTTATTATAAAAAAGTGGGTGAACAGAAAAAACTGCTTCCAGCTGACTTGATGGGCGTTGGTTGACCCTTAGGGGGGTAGGGAAGGGGGTTTCTGAGGTAGACAGGCATCCTGGGATGGTGGGCTGTCATCTGCTGCCTTGGGAATCATCTGACAAGGTGATGTCCAGGTGGATTCAAGCCAGTTCCGGAGCTCACTGACCTGTCCAGGTGGATTTTCTGGAGCTCAGAAAAATTTTGAACATATTAAAAAGCAGCCATGAGAAAATTAAAGTCTTTGACTAGTGACCATTGTAGTGTTTAGTACTCTGCTTATATTGGTTAGTGTTAGAGAGAGAGAGAGAGAGAGAGAGAGAGAGAGAGAGAGAGAGAACATGGTTTAAGGAACATGTTTTAAATTTTTACCTGAGATAAGCTTTATCAGAGACAGATTATTTTAAGGCGCCTGTTTCCTTTTTTAGTTTAGCATCCAGGAAACACAGGTGATCAGTTGTTGAGAGCATTTAATAGTAATAGATGGTTATATTAAAGTCTGTGTTTTTGCAGAGCCCAGACCCTTTTGGGTCTGGGGATGTAAATACCTTTTAACTGTTACTGTTTCTTACCACTTGGGTATATCTGATAGTCCTTGGGCTCCAGCTCTATGGTGATCCTGTAACAATTAGCTGAATAGTTAATTAGAAGAGGGAACCAGGAAGAGAAAAGATTCTGGGGTGAGATATCATTATTCTGGAATTGGGGACAAGGCAGTGGATCCTGATGTCCTCTGGAACTAGAGAGCAGGGCCCCGTCTTTGTCACTGTGCATGAGGAGGAGAAGCACTTCTGACTGGTCTGGAGTGAGGCACATGGAGGGAGCAATGAAATGAAAGCTCCTGCCTTAGCTGGGAAATCTCTTCCCATTAAGTAACCCTGAAAGTACAATTAAGTCTGGTGAGGTGGGTAAGGCTGTCCCCCTACCCCAATAATAGGGAAATGAGGAGAGGTGGGGCCCCAAAACTCCCTCAGGACTGAGTAAGTGGCTCAGTGTCCAACAGGAAGGAAATAGATCGCCCCCATGCTGCATTCTGGGTTCCCTGTGAGCCCGTGGCCAAGCCTAGGAGTTCTGCTGGAGGTCTTTGTTTGTCCCCCTGCCACTCGGTGCCTGGGGGCAGTAAGCTGACCAGTTATTTCTCTAGGTGGCACTTTGAACAAGGCTCAATTGATGGCCCAGCAGGGCATGCACTAGCCTGAAGGCCTTCTAAAACAGGGACCTGGAAGCCCTTATGCAGCTGCTCAGATAGCGTGTGCCAGCATTTGGCAATTCTGTTCATGGGCTTTCTCATCTCTCCCATGGTATACCTTAAATGCCACAGCTGAAACTTTTGCCTGTGGGGTCAGGAGCCTTGCTCTCCAGATGCTTAAGTTTTAGCCCTAATGTCAGGGAGCTCTGGGAGACAAGAGATGGATTTATTCCATGTCTTGAATTTTTTTTGATAGTTTGCTGGCTGGAGGACAGCTTTAGGAAGACCCTCCAGGAGGCAGGCTGTAAACTGATCTCTGGCTAGAGAGCCATCTGGATCATTATGATCCCCATGTGGGTCCTGATCGTAAACTTATTTGCATGCATCCTAGCCTGCTTCTAGACCTGTCTATGCTTAGTGGCCTGCCCAGTACCGGAGAACAGAGTGGAGAACAGATAAGGTTCTTTGGAGTCAGAGATTCCTTAGGTTCAGGAATGCACATAGACAGGAGAGAGAGAATCAGAAAGGGGGTGGTTTAGAGCTTAGGTAAAAGCGTGGGGATAAGGTAACTCTTTTCATTTGCCCATTCGCTGGCAGAAGTTAGATGATTCCTGTGAAATATCAGGGTTCAAGCAGCCATTACATGGCCAAATTTACTGGTATCTGGGGATATCTAAGGCATTTCTCAAAGGAAGAGTGGAGCCAAGAGGAGGAAGCCTCCACGTCCCATGACTGCAGCCAAGAGAAAAAAGTAAAAAATTAAAATAACAAATGGGATCCAGGCTCCTATCTCAGGTGTCCCCAGGATAGGTAGTCTGTGGACTGGCACAAGTTACCTGAACCACCGTCACGGAAGGGGCAACGGCTGAGAGCATATGCAGCATGAGGACTCCCCAGGAGTCCAGACAGCATTCAATACTTTGTCAAGAGAGAATGTGTCATTGCTTGTGCAGCTTGAGACACCCCACTCCCAGGGGTCCAACGTGAAAAATATGTCTCAGGCTATAGTCACGGGAAATGGAAAGGGACTCACCAATCTTGGCAGGGTATGTGTTGTGTGGAATGGTCCCAGTGGCTGGGCAAATGAAAAAAGTGGAACAGGCAGAAAGGCCATGAGGCACGAGCCATGACAAAACCCAGTATCAGAGCTTTATTAGGAGGAGGGGAGACAAAAGAACCAGGCCTTGGGAAGAAGCACGTGCAGAGAACGGGGGGGAGAGAGAGAGAGAGAGAGAGAGAGAGAGAGAGAGAGAGAGAGAGAGGAGGCAGCAGAGAACAGAGAGGAGAGAGGAGTCTGTGTCTGGCTTTTTAAGGATTCCCGTGCACATGTGCAGGTGGGCTTACAGAGCTATGCCACACATGCTCTGATTGCATGGCCATGCTGTGTGCACATAATCACCAGCGCTCACTGGGGTGAACATAATAGGCTAGGGTTTCAACTATCTTTCTTTCATACCTCAGGCCTAACTGCCCAGGAATGCTACAACCCATAATGGACTGAACTTCCTACATCAATCATTAATTAAGAAAATATCCCACAGACACACCCACAGGCCAATATGATGGAGGCAGTTTCTCAGCTGAGGTTCCCTCTTCCCAAGTGACTCTAGTTTGTGTCAAGTTAATGAAAATTAACAGCACAGTTGTCTTCACTTACAAGTGCTACCAAACATTTAAAGAAAAGCATTCTCCTAGAAAGTGAAGAAACCCCAGATATGGTGGTGCATATCTGTAATCCTTGCACTCTGGAGGCAGAAAAAGCATGGATTCAAGGCTAGTCTGGACTACAGAGTGAAGGACAGTAAAAAGGAAGGAAAAGTCCTTAATGTACTTTATGAAGGCAGTGTAAAACAGATACCAAAACAATAAACATAACTTATGAGAAAATAAAATGGCAGATCAGTATCCCTTTAAAGTGTTGGCATTAAAATCTTCATCAAGTAGTAGCTAATTAAATTCAGCAACCATTAAAAGAGTATACAAGGATTAGCTAGGTGACTCAGAGGTTAGGAGCAATCATGAAGAATGGAATGTAGATCTCAGCACTCATGTAACAAGTCAGGCATCCAGTGTACGCCTATAACCCCAGAATTGAAGCAAACAGACACAGCATTGCTGGCACTGACTAGCTTTTAGACTAGCAGAGAAAATGTGAGCCCTGGATTTGGGAGGGACCCATCCTCCAAAGAATATATGGGGAGTGATAGAAGAGGATGCTCTTCCGGCCTCCACATAAACACTTGCACACAAATGCACACAAATGCACACAAATGCACACACACACACACACACACACACATTAATACAAATAAATGGAAGAAAAAATTAAATATCATATACCATTAACTAATGAGACCCAATCCTATAATACAGAGATGATTCAATATGTATTGATTAACCAAGATAGGATATCAGATGAACAGTGAAAGACAAAAGTCACATCATCTCAGTAGAAGCAGAAAGAGTCCTTCACAATACTCAACACATTTTCATAATAAAAACACCCAATAAACTAATATAAGTATGTTAAGTATATTATGAAAAGCATACAGCTAACACGTTCAACAGTGAGAGGTGACAAGCTTTTCCTTTAACACCAGGAAGGACAGTTATGTTACTTTCACCACCTTAAGTCAACATGATATTAGAATTTTAGTTAAAATAGTTAGGTAGATCATCAGAAAAGCATCCTCCTACAGCAGATGGGAACAAATACTGAGGCCAGATATATATATATATATATATATATATATATATATATATATATAGAGAGAGAGAGAGAGAGAGAGAGAGAGAGAGAGAGAGAGACCTTGGAATGCTCAGCCCTAAATGGCATGTCTCCACCAAATCCCACCCCTCAGGGCTCAGGGATCCTGTGGAATAGGAGGCAGAAAGAGTGTAAGAGCCAGAGGGGATGGAAGACACCAAGAAAACAAGGCCCTCTAAATCAACTAAGCAAAGCTCATATGAACTCCCAGAGACTGAAGCAGCATGCACAAGGGCCTGCACGGGTCTACACCAGGTCCTCTGTGTACATATTATGGCTTTCAATTTAGTGTTTTGGTGGGATTCCTGAGTGTACAAAGGAGTGGGTGTCTGGTTCTTGTGCCTTCTCTTGAGTGATTTCCCTTCCATTAGTTTGCTCTGTCCAACTTAAATGTGATGATAGTTTTTACTATATTTGTTTTGTTACATTTTAATACAATATCTTAGAACCCTGTTCTTTTCTCATGAGAGACAGAAAGGAGGTGAATCTGGACAAAAGGAGAGGTAGGGAGGATCTTGGAGGAGAATAGGGAGGGGAAACCATAATCAGGATATATTTTGTGAGAAATGAATCTATTTTCAATAAAATAACAAAAAAACAAAAAATAAGATATGAGAAAAATAATTAGGCAAAAAACTGAAACTGAAGACATCCTATTGGAAAGGAAAAAGTAAATGTACAAATGACATAATATATATGGAAATGCCTAACTATTACATAAAATATTATAGAATTAATAATGAAATTCATTAAAGTACCATTATGCAGTCAAATAGTTGCATTTCCGTACACTAACAATGAAAAATCGAAAAAGTAAATCAACAAAAACAATCCACAGCTCAATTTAATTTTTTGACACTTTCTATTTTTTATTTAAATTTTTTTCACTTTACATACCATCCCCAGTTCCCCCTCCCTCCCCTCATCCCACCCCCCATCCACTCCTCAGAGTGGGGTAAGGCCTCCCTTTGGTAGTCAACAAAGTCTGGCATACCAAGTTGAGGCAGGGCCTAGCCCCTCCCCTCTGCATCAAGGCTGAGCAAGGTATCCCAGCATAGGGTTTGGGCTCTAAAAAGCCAGTTCATGCACCTGGTATAAGTCCTGGTCCCACTGCCAGGGGCCCCAAAAACAGATCAAGTCTCACAACTGTCACCCACATTCAAAGGGCCTAGTCCAGTCCCATGCAGGTTCCCCAGCTGTCAGTCCAGAGTCCGTGAGTTCCCACTAGCTTGGGTCAGCCGTCTCTGTGGTTTTCCCCATCATGATCTTGAACCCCCTTGCTCATATGATCCCTCCTCCCTCTCTTCAACTGAACTCCAGGAGCTTGGCCCAGTGCTTGGCTGTGGATCTCTGCATCTGCTTCCATCAGTTACTGGATGAAGGTTCTATGATGACAATTAGGGTAGTCACCAATCTGATTACAGGAGAAGGCCAGTTCAGGCACCCTCTCCACTGTTTCTAGGAGTCTTAGCTGGGGCCATCCTTGTGGATTCCTGAGAAATTCCCTAGCACCAGGTTTCTCCCTTGCTCATAATGGCTCCCTCTATCAACATATCTCTTTCATTGCTCTCCCTCTCTGTCCCTCCCCCAACTTGGCCATCTCAGTCCCTCATGTTCCCTGCCCTACCCCCTCCCAGTTTACCCAGGAGATATTAACTATTTCCCCTCCCCTTAGGGTCCTCCTTTTTACCTAGCTTTCTTGGAATTGTGGATTGTAGCATGGTTATCCTTTGCTTTGCGTCTAATAGCTACATATCAGTGAGTACATACTGTGTTTGTCTTTCTGGATCTGGGTTATCATTTGAGTATAGGAGGGCTACCCACAGCTCAATTTATAATAGCATTAGAAAGAATAAAATATTTGAGAATTAATTTAACTAACAAAGCAGGAAACTTATACACTTTGAATTCCGAAACAGTACTGAAGGAAATTCAATGAGACATAAATGGAGACATTCCATGTTCATGACCTAGGCGGTCCAGTATTATGAAGATGACAGTGTTACCAAAAGCAATCTAGTAAGTAAATTCAATTGCTGTAAAAATATTGTGGATGATTTTGCAGAAATAGAAAAAAATACCTTAAAATTCACATGAAGTTTCAAAGAACCCCTAAATAGGGTAATACTCTTAAAAATTAAAACAAAATTATATGACTTATACTTCCTAGTGTCAAAATTATTTATAAAGTTGCAATAAACTTTTGTTTATTGGGACTGGCATAAAGACAGACTCATAGACAAATGGAATCTAATGAAGGGACCAGAAAAAAACTGCACATATGTGATCAAATGATTTTTACAAAGTTTCCATAACCACTCAATGTAGGAAAGACAGTCTTTTTGATAATGATGTCCAAAAAAATTATATACATATGAGAAAGACCAAAAGTGAGCCAAATCTATACATACCCAACACTGAAAATCTATACATACCTAACACTGAAAACACCACCACAAACACCGTGTTAATTTATAGTAAGAATATAGAAGTTTAATGCTTGGACATGAAATGTAAATATTTTGGATTGGCTAATATGGGTCTTAGCATTGAAAACTATTTAGTTCCTCTAATATGTGCAATAAAAGGCACCTTGGCATAGTAAGGAATGCTATCACAGGTTACTCATTCTCCCCTCATCCATAGGATTTTTGGTAAAGTCTAGGCAATATTTGCAATAGCAAAATTTATCTCATTATTACCATGTGTACTGGTGTATTCTTCAATGAAATAAGCACATTCACACAGATGTAAGCATGTATACATATGCAAAACACACTGCCACTTCTGTGTACCTTAAGAGCTGAAGGAGAAATATTAAATGTCAGTGCACTCATTGATACTGCCTTCTTCTGAGAATCTATGAGTATCTCATTCTTTATCATCCAGATTTGTATGTGTGGGGGTGGGTGGTAGAGAAGGAATGTGATTATATGAAAGCATGTTAAGTTTGAAATATGAAATTTAATGAAAATACACAGTTACTTGTCCTGATTAATTTCAACTATCAACTAGACACAATCTAGAGTCATTGAAGTGTGTCTCTGTTGAAGGACTGATCGGATCAGACCGGCCTGTGGCCATTTCTGTGAGAGACTGTCTTAACTGATGATTGATATGGGAAGGCCCAGCTCACTGTGGGTGGGTGGCACCATATCTAGTCAAGTGGTTCTGGGCTGTATAAGAAGGCTATCTGAACACGAGTCAAGGAGTAAGACAGAATGCAGTTCAGAGAGTGAGTCAGTGAACAGAGTTCCTTCATAGTTTCTGCCTCAATTTTTGCTTGAGTTGCTGTCCTGACTTCTCTCAATGATGGACTTAAGCCTTTTCTTTCTGTAAGTTGCTTTTTTAAAAAATGAGTGGTTTATCCTAGCAACAGTATGAAACTAGAGCAGAAATTGTTATTGGGAGTGTAGTGTTGCTGTAGTGGACCTGACCATGCTGTTTACGGGGAAAAATTGTGGAAACTTTCAGAACTTTGAACTAGAAAGGCCAGTGAGTACTCAGAGCTTAACAAACTTCTGTGTGAGCTTGTAAGATTAGAGTGGAGAGAAGTGCAGGTAATGGAGGCCTGGATTGTAAAACTTCCGAGGGAAGCAAAACTCAATCAGGGCCACTTGAGTCAGAATGAGCTGTGATTAGTAAGAGGTCAGCATCAGTAAGATGAAACTGGGCAGTATTTTCTCACGGTCAGCATATAGAAGCTATGATTTAAGGGAGGCAAGGGCTATACATCAAGATAGAAAGAAATTGGCAAATGTCTCCCACGTAGTACTGGTTCTGCTTATTAATTTGTTTGTTTATTTATTTTATATCATGACCACAGTTTCCCCTCTCTACTCTTCTCCCAGTCCCTCCCCACCCCCTCTCCTCTGCCTCCCTCCTCCAATCCTCCATCCTTTCTATTCAGAAAAGGGAAGGCCTCATGAATATCAACAAAGCATGGTATATCAAGTTGTACTAAGATTAGGCACCTCCCCTCATATTAAGTCTGGACAGGCAACCCAGTATGAGGAATAGGGTCCCAAAAGCCAGCAAAAGAGTCCCACAAGAGGCAGGTGGTGGTGGCTCATGCCTTTAATCCCAGAACTCGGGAGGCAGAGCCAGGTGGATCTCTGTGAGTTCGAGGCTAGTCTGGTCTACAGAGCAAGATCCAGGACAGGCACCAAAACTACACAGAAAAACCCTGTCTCAAAAAAACAAACAAAAAAAAGAAGTCCCACAAGAAGACCAAGCTACACAACTGTCACATACATTCAGAGAGCCTATGTCAGTTTCATGTAGGCTCCCTGGGTGTCAGTTCAGTCTCTATGAGCTCCTACAAGCCCAGGTTAATTGATTCTGTGGATTGTCTTGTGATGTTCTTGACCCCTCTGGCTCTTACAATCCTTCCTCCCTCTCTTCAGCAGGATTCCCTGAGCTTGGCTCTGGGTCTCTGAATCTTTTCCACCAGGTGCTTGTTGAAGCCTCTCTGATGACAATTGGGCTAGGCACCAATCTATGTGTATAGCAGAATACTGTCAGGTATCATTACATTGACATTTTTTTGTCAGTTGTGTTTGGTTCTATCCTAAGTCTCTGGACCATCCAGCCTTTGTGTTCTGGTGCTCCATGCAGTGTCAGGTTCACTCTCATGACATGTGTCAGGCTGGACCAGTCATTGGTACATTATGGCCACTCCCATAATCTCTGTGCCACCCTTCCCCCAGCACATCCCATAGACAGGACAGACTGTAGGTTGAAGGTTATGTGGCTGGGTTGGTGCCACAATCCCTCCACTGGAAGTCTTGCCTGGTCACAGGAGATGGTTAGTTCAGGCTACATATCCACAATTGCTAGGAGTCTTAGCTGGGGTCATCCTTGTAGATTCTTGGGAATTTCCCTTGCAGCAAATTTCTACCTGACCCTGAAATGCCACCGCCCCTTTCCAGTCTGCTCTTTCAGTACTCTTCCCTTCCATCCTTCCCCACCTGATCCCTCCTGTTCCCAACCCCACCTGCCCCTTGTCCACCCATGAAATCTCTATCTTCCCTTATCTAGGAGATCTGAGTGTCCCCCTTGGGCCTTCCTTGTTACCTAGCTTCTGTGAGTCTGAGGATTGTAGCATGGTTATCTTTTACAGCTAATATCTACTTGAATGAGTACAGATCATGTTTGTCTTTCTGGGTCTGGGTTACCTCACTCAGGATGATTTTTTCTAGTTATATCCATTTGCCTGCAAATTTCATGATGTCATTGTTTTTCTCTGCTAGGTAGTATTCCATTGTGTATATGTACCACATTTTCTTTATCCATTCTTTTGTTGAGGGACATTTAGGTTGTGTCAAGATTTTGGCTATTACGAATAATGCTGCTATGAACATAGTTAAGCGAGTGTCCTTGTGGTATGATTGAGTGGTACTGGTTTTGAAGGCATGAAGGAGTCATGGAAAGCATCTGAGGCTTGGCGCTTTGTGGAAGAGTTTGAATTCCTGCAGAGACCCTCAGTCACAGTGGAGAGATGCCAGTTGTTCACCAAGGACAGTGACAGATGTAGGGTAGAGCCAATCTGAGCTTGTGTTTGAAACAAGCTATGTGTGCTGCAGATGGCAGAGCATGAGTAGTGATTTAGAGCCCAGATGACCATGAATGAGTTCCAGACATAAGATATGGAACTGAAGGTTTTGATTTACACTGTGGGACTTTGGGGGTTGCTTTGATCTGATTGTTGACTACAGGCTATTTTTTCCCTTTTGGAATAATCTAAAGTATGTAACATATTTTTTTATCTTACAGTATTCCACACTTAAGAGACTTTGGATACTTAAATATACCTTGGACATTTAAAGTGTAGAAATTTTTATACTGTGGGACTTATAAAATTTGGACTGTTGGGGACTGGAGAGATGACTCAGGGGTTAAGAGCACTTGTTGTTCTTGCAGAGGACCTGAGATCAGTTCCCAACATCCACAAAGCAGTCCACAACTGTTACACCTAGGCATGCATGTGGTCCACAGACATACATGCAAGTAAAAAGCTCAAACATAAAATTAAAATCTAAAAGTTCAACTGTGGTTTATATTGTGATATTAACATGAAATCTTGGAGACAAGAATGGAAAGGTTGTGGCTTTAAGTGATGTATTTGTGTGTCAAGTTGACGAGTGATAGGGAGTCCTAGGTAGCTTCAATTATCAGCCTGAAACAGCCTTGAGTCCTCTGAAGGAGTCTCAGTTGTGAGGTTGCCTGGATAAGATTGGGTTGTGGCCATGACTGTGAGGAATTTTCTTGATTAATGACTGATTGATGTGAGAGCATCCAGCCCACTGTTGGCAGTACCATCCCTATGCAAGTGGGCTTGGATTGGATAAGAAGGCTAGCTGATCATGAACCAGATAGTGAGCCAGAGTACAATCCAGATCGTGAACCAGCTCTTCAGTTCTTGATTGAGTTCCTGCCCTGAATTCCCTCAGTGATGGACTGTTGTCAGAACATGATCCAAGAATGAAGTCATGGGAGAATTCTGAGTGCTTGTGAGAAAACTCCAGGAAAACGACACAAGAGTCTTGTGACCTCAGTTTCTTAAAAAACATGGAATTATTCTTAGAATGTGCTTTCATGCCCCTCCCAGGTATAGTGGGTAGGAGTGAGTTTACTTGAGATTATTCGTTACAACTAGCTAGTTTTATTTGTTTATATGCCTCTATGGAAAAACAGGGTTTTGCTATGTGCAGTTTGCCTGCCACATGAAGCTTGTCCTTGTGATTGTATACTTTACTCACACAACTCTTCTTTACCCTCATAGTGTATATAAATTGTCTGATGCTCTGAATTAAGTTGGCTATTTCATGAGACTTTAGTCCACCTCATTTATTGGCTCCATTCTCCCAGATTGTACCACCTCTAGAGTAGTAAACAGACTGTGACTTGGAAATGTAAACAAAGTAAACTTCTTCCTCCTCTAATTTATTTTTGGTAAGCATGGTTTAACACAGCAATAAAATAATAATAGAGCATGACTTTTATCATTTTCATGAAGTTGCCTTATGAAATTATTTCAACACAATTTTACCAAACAAGAATGCCTTAACAGCTTCTTTTTAGGCCAAGTGATATACTTAATAGGGATGCAGAACATTTGGTACAAGGTTTAAATTAATAGACACATAACTCCATTTTACTGTGCTAGTGAAATATAACTAGGTAATTACATATTGTCTATTTCTTCTTCTAAAGGCACCTGCAGGAGGATTGACATGGAAGTGCTCAGCAGGTGTCACAAGCAGTAACTCTTTTTATGTACCATTTCTTATGTATATGTACATGCTTGCTGTACACCTGAGCTCTCATTCTGTCCTAGGACCAAGACACAGTCATATTACATTAATCAAAAGGATACTTATTCTGTGGGTACACCTGAGATCCGAGTCACATCAAAGCTTAACTAATCCAAAACTTCCCACATTGTCCATTTCTAAGACATTCCACTTAAATTTTTATTTCCTTTTAGGTTGCCATGTGTACTTCTCCACGTAAACTTAGCCAAAGGTCAAGAAATCACCATCAATCTTTATTTACACTATCTATATAGTCACTTTAGTGGGCACAAAAGAAGACTTTGGACTTCAAAGTAAAAAAAAAAACAAAACAAAAAAAAAACCACGTGCACATTCCCTAACTTCTGCAAAACCCCTTAAGGCACCTGCTTACACCACATGTACCCTTACACATAAAACATGGTTTCATAAAGCACCTGGTCCTGAACAGTGATGCTTCACCCATTCTTTTTGGCTCTCATGTGCTCCCAAACACACACTGGCATACTCACAGGCATGCCTCCATGCCTTCACAGTCAGAGACCCAAAGTTAGGCTAAACTAGTCTTCCTCTCCCCTCATTCTCTGTATATGCAAACACTCACTCCCAAAAGCATAAAGTCATAGAAGTGCTGGAATCCTTTATGAGGAGTGGTCATGCCCCTCCCCACACACTCCTATTGTATTTCATGTTTCATCTCAGGTTCATCTGTGCACAGACAGAAAAATAAACAGGCACACAAAAACCCATGTATGCAGAGTCAGTGGGAGTGTGACAGTGTATGTATGAGCAAGCAGACTATGGAGGAAGTAGATTACATGTTGTCTGCCTGAACTAAAGTTTTATTATCTTAGAACACATAGACCAATAGATAATTAATAGTGTTTATTTTTAAATGACAAACAGAAACTGCTTCATTTTGAACATTTGTTTCTCTTTTTAAAATATGTCATTTGGCAAATAATTTGAAGAAAATACATCTCACAGATGTGTTCTGTTTCTTTTAAAAAGATTTTCTGCTTTATAAATGACAGACTTCATATTGCATATATTTGTATGCTAACTGAAAGCTCATATGTTATATACCTATGGTTTACATATAGTTTCACATAATTTTTATTTTCTGTATTCTGTTTGTCTCTGGGTACCACATATTTAAAATAAGATTCATGATATATTTGTTGGCCACTCTTTTAGTCAGTGTTCTATTGCTGTGAAGAGACACCATGACCATGTCAACTATTATAAAAGAAAGCATTTAATTGGGGCTTGCTTACAGTTTCAGAGGTTTAGTCTACTATCATCATGGTTTGTAGCTGGAAGTTTTCTGGTGTCCCACCTGGCCATCAGTCAGGACAAATCTCTCCCATTTGTGACCCCCAAGTAAACACACAGAGGCTTATATTAATTAAGAACAGTATGGCCATTAGCTCAGGCTTATTACTGACTAACTCTTATACTTAAATTAACCCATGATTCTTATCTATGTCTAGCCACGGTGACTTGGTACCTTTTCTCAGTTCTGCCTTGTTATCTTGCTTCCTCTGTGTCTGGCTGGTGACTTCTGACTCAGCCTTCCTCTCCCCAAAATTCTCCTTCTCTGCTTATCCCACCTATACTTCTTGCCTGGCTACTGGCCAGTCAGCATTTTATCAACCAAACAGAGCAACACACATTCACAGCATGCAGAACAAAATTCCACAGCACTTCCACTTTTCTGTCTCATCAAAAAAGGTTTTAATTTTAACATAGTGAAATTACATATAATAGAACAGTTATCAAGCAAGAATTACAGTTACAATATCTAGTCTATTTGTATTTGGCAAAATTAAAGAAAATATTTTATCTATCCTATATTTGTGAGTCTAAAGTTTCATATCTAATTTACCTTTTATCATGACTAAGGAAAATTATAATTATAACTACCTAGTCTTCAACTACATCAAAGACCTCAGAAGGATATAATATTACCTACGTAAACAGGAAGAGCATTGTAAGCAACTTCCAAAAATCTAGAATGACAGAGACAGCTGGCTGTCTGGACAGTCACCCAAAGTTCCTCTGCAATGTTGGGGCATCCTTCTTCAGCCTATAGACCTAGAGTCTCTCAGTCACTTCTCTGTGTGTCCTGTAGAATGACTGGAAGTTTCTTCTGCAAAGCAGGAACCTGAAGGACCATTTTGCCAAGCAAAGTTCAGTGGACACCTTCCTATAGGACCTGCATGTCCAGTTTATACAACATACTATTAATCAGTCGACACAAGGGCACTTTTTTTACCCAGTGGCTAAGTTTTGCCACAAAGAAAGCAAACTCCATAATGAGTTTATTCAATGCCCATCATTCTTCTTGAAGTAATTGATGCTGTCAGGAGCAGACATGTCTCATTGTCTAGAAAAGTCTAAGTTTTTTAAACATTTTAAATGCTGTATTCTGTAGATCTTTGAAGTGTTTGATTACCTACCTAATTGAAATATATCTATTTATACCTAGAAAACTTAACTGACTATAAGTTTGATTATCATAGATGACTAATTATTAATCTGTATTTCTCAACTATACACTACAATTTCAAATGAGTTGCACAAACAAAATACTTTAAACAAGAGTAGAAATATACATACAGTATAACAAAATTAACTTCAAATTTGTAATAAACTAAAATCTATTGCAATGTAAAATATTTTAAGTTGTTGCTCTTTAAAAGTAGATACAATAATCTACCCTTTCATCCTATCATATCTATAATATCCCCTTTTTTTCTTTAGAAAGATATTGACTATGACCAGTAACAATTTGTAACCAACAATCTAAACAAAGACAGACATCCATAATCCATTTTTTGGGAATGTGGGTGTAGTTTTCTAGGCTACTTCCTGCTGATAGAGGGCACTGATAGTCTTATGGGGATCCTGAGAAAATTCAAGATAATGGTCAAGTCCTGGGAAGACCGACTATAACTTTTGTTGATAGGTATCATCTGTTAAGGTTCAGGAGGTCTGGCTTGATCAAATCTGATTCATCTTAACCTGCAACAAATCCATAGCCTCTTGCTTCCTGTGGAAACAAAAGCAGAGTCTCCTTTCCAAAGCAACATATCCTTAGATCCAAATTTTGAAGTCAAGATACCTTTAAAATACATATATTGGTTTAACTTAGCAGCCTTTATAATCAAATGTCTCTCTCCAGTTAGAAATACCAAACACAGTATAATTCAGACTCTCTGTGTGATTTCCATCTTTATGTGGCTTATTTTTTTATATTACTTACTTTCTCTTTAAATACTTTATTTTTTAAAATTTTCTATTTCTTTATATAACTGTCTATATTCCTTTTCCTCTCTCTTCCAAGTCTACTTATATTTTTACACACACTGTAAACTGTTTAGAGTTTTATTGCATCTGAATCTGTCTCATTGTGAATCTATAATCCTTCTCTGACCAGGAGAGATTTTAAATTGTTAAACTGCGTGACTAGTACAAAATACAGCAGCATTGGCTGCTGACTCCACCCACCTCAGCTTCCCAATATGGTGGTGGTATGTTTACAGCCACCCCTAGACTCTATGCTCTCTGCTGACTCTGGGAGGCAGTGAATCTATGCTTCCCTCCAACCACATGTAGCCCAGAACCTTTTCTTTCTTTCCTTTTTTTTTTGTCTGTACTAGCAAAGGCTAAATCCACCATGCACCATACTGCGCAGCTTGGGGATGCCTCTGTGTACTGTGGCAGGAATCCTCTGCCATTCTGCTTAGCTCATGGCAGCTGGCGGCCAGCTCCATCTTGCAGGCAGCTGTCAGGAGAGGAGTCTGTGCTGCTGCTGGCATGAGAGTGTGAGACTAGGAAACCTAGTGTAGCTCCATTTCTGTGCTTTCAGAATCTTTAAGCTTTCTTAGGTCTATGTGAATCAATGCCCAACAGTGAGGTGCCAATTGTAGTTGGAAGTTTCTCCAGTCCTGCCAGGCCCCCACAGTCCTGTGGCCTACTTATAAAATAATCACTCAGAAACTTATATTAATTATAACTCATTTTTTGGAAGTCACTTGTTTGCACTTCCTGTTTTACTAGGTAATATTATTTCCTTCTCAGGTCTCTGAGGGAGTTGAAGATTAGATAGTTATAGTTAGAGTTTTCCTTGTTAAAAAATTCAGGAAAGAAACTCACTAAGATGTGTTAAGTGTATAAGTTTGAAAGACATCATAAGATAGTTTTCTGTTGGTAATATAGGTTAGGATAGAAAGTGGATTAGGAACATTTTGGACTTACCAAAATAGGATAGATAATGGGACATTTTCTCTGAATTTGTCAAATGCAAATGGACTAGACATTGTTGATGTATTTATTGCTTGTATATATTGTTTTTTTTTTTTTCTGGGGAGGAAAGGGTTTATTTCGGCTTACACTTCAGCATCATAGTCCATATATCACTGAGGGAAGTCAAGGCAGGAACTTGGAGGCAGGAGCTGATGAGGAGGCCATGGAGTACTGCTCACTCATTGGCTTGCTCCTCATGACTTGCTCAGCCTGCTTTCTTATAGTACCCAGGATTACCTGCCCGGGGTGGCACTGCCCACAGTGGGCTGGGACATCCTACATCAGTCATTCATCAAGACTATGTCCATCAGACTTATCTACAAGTCAGTTTCGTGGAGTTTTCTCAATTAAAAGTCCATCTCCCAGCTACATCCAGGTTTGTGTTCTTTGCAAAAAACCAACCAGCACAGCAGACTTCCTTTCAAGACCACTGTCCCTCAGTTTACCTACTTTGCATCATGTGACTCCCCTGCCTGACTCTCCGTGCTCACCCACGTCTTGACAACTAGCAGGAGCTGTTTCTATGCCCCCCATTTAAATTGCTTGTATATATTGTATATGATTATTGTACTTATTGTATATAGTTCTTCTTATATTATTTGTAACTTTTTATTTTTTATTTTTATTAGACAAAAAATGGGGAAATGTGGTGATACTTCATTTGTGCTGAAATGTGGTGATATTTTATTTGTGCTTTAATAAATAAAACTTGCCTGGAGATCAGAGGAAAAGGACCAGCCATTATAAATAAACAAAGAAGTCAGGCAATAGTAGCACATGCACTTAATCCTATCACTTAGCAGGCAGGATCTCTGTGTGTTCAAGGCCACACTAGGGAACAGCCTGGCTCCAGGGGTTCTGTGGTGATATTTTATTTGTGCTGAAATGTGATATTTTATTTATATGTTAATAAATAAAGTTTGTGTGGAGATGAGAGGTAATAGCAAGCCATTAACACAAAAGTCAGGCAGTGGTAGCATGCGCCCTTTATCCGATCACTTGGCAGGCAGGATCTCTGTGTGTTCAAGGACACACTAGGGAACAGCCAAACGTGGTGACACATACCTTTAATCCCAGTACCAACCATAGAGGTCTGGAGGTCTGTACAGACAGACAGAAAGTGACAGAGCTGTGTAGGAAGAGGAAGCTGGGCTAAGAGAGCCAATGAGAGAACAGAACAGAAAAGGCATATAAACATGACTATACAGGAAGAAACTCTCTTTGGAAGCTGTGGAGTTGGTGAGGTGAGGTTAGCTTGTGGTTTGTCCTATTCCTCTGATCTTTCTTTCGGGCTTTAACCTAAATTTCTGACTCTGTGTTTTTTATTTATTAAGACCATTTAGAAATTCATCTACAATGGTTGGGAGCATGGCAGCATGCAGGCAGACATGGTGCTGAAGAAGTAGCTGAGATTTCCACATCTGTATCTGCCGGTTACAGGAAGAAAGGGACACTGGGCCTGGCTTGTACCTTTGAAACCTCAAGTCCCATCCCCAGTGACACACTTCCTCCAACAAGGTCATACCTAATCCTTTTCAAGTAGTGCCACTCCCTGATGACTAAGCATTCTAATATATGAACCTATGCAGGCATTCTTATTCAAACTACCACAGCCACTGCAAATGGACTGAAATGAATATTGAGCTTAATAAATAAAAATTAAAAGCTATAAATATACTTGGCCATGTGGAAATATGCCAATAGTAACTGATCTTATTTTTTTTTTGTGAACCAGGTGTGATGATTTGAATAAGAAATGTCTTCCATAGACTCAAGTATTTGAATACTTACTCCCCAGTTGGTGTCAGTGTTTTGGAATAGTTATAGGGAGGTGTAGCCTTGCTGAAGGAAGTAAATTGTTGGAGTGGGCTTTGAAAGTTTATAGCATAGCTTCACTTCCAGTTCTCTCTGTTACCTGCTTGCAGTTGAGTATGTAATCCCTCAGCTTCCTGTTTCTGCCATCATGCCTGCTGCTTGCTTCCATGCTCTTCTGCCATAGTGGACTCTTATCCCTCTAGAACCATAAGCCAAAATAAAATCTTTCTTTCACAAATTGTTTTGGGTTGTGGCATATTGTCTCAACAACAAAAAAGTAACTAATACACCAGTCTTGTGAATAATTTAAGTACTGCTGCTCAGCTTGCCACTTTGTCTTAGTATTTGCAGATGTCTTGGAGGTTGTTATTGAAATGCAAAGTGTATACTTTTATTTTGCTGACATTGGAAATTAATTAGGAGAATAATTATTATTAATTAACATTAATAACTTAATGTGTAGTTTTGAATTTTTCATGAATACAAACATTAATAAATAACAAAGATAGATACATATAGTATTTATATACCTTTGTTATCCAGCTAGTAAATTACAGAGCTGGGATTGGAGTTCAGCTAGCCTGACCTTAAAGTCTAAGCCCTTGGATACATAATACCAAGTACCTTAATGTATTTATCATCATGTATTAAAAATGGAATTTTATTGTATTTTTTGTTTTTATTTTTCAGACTATTCCCCAGAAAGACAAAAACTCTCAGAAGTCCTTCCTAACTAACAGTTACTTCAAATATCCTCTGGAGTCCAGAATCACATGAATAATTCACTTTAAAAATTCAAGTATAATCTGGCATGGTGGCACTCCTAGCACTCAGGAGTGTGAGTTCGGGGCCAGCCTAGTCTAGAAAGTGAGTTCCACGACTGCTAGGGCTGTTATATAGAGAAAACCTGCCTTAAAAAAACAAAACAAAACAAAAAATCAAGTATAAAGAGAATTAAGATGAAATTATATTTTTTAGGTTTTTTTAAATGTTTTAAAGATTTATCTATTTTTATTTTATATGTGTGGGTGTTTTGCATTCATGTATGTCTATGTGTTGTATGTGCAGTGCCCACAGAGACCAGAAGAGGGTGATGGAGTCCCCTGAAACTAGAGTTACAGGCAGTAAGTAGTAAGCCACCTGGTGTGGGTGCTGAAAACTGAATCCAGGTCCTCTGCAAGAGCAGGAAGTGCTCTTAACCATGGAGCAGTCTTTCCAATCACAATTTAAGAAAATTAAGTTTGTATGAGTGTCTTTGTCTGTGTCTGTGTATGGGTATGTGCATGCATGAGTGAAGGTGCCTTTGGAAGTCAGAAGAGAGAGTCAGATCCCCTGGAGCTGGAGTTACAGACAGTTGAGAACTGCCTGACATGGGGGATGGGAATTGAACCTGGGTCCTCTGCAAGAGTGTTATTACCTGATGAGTCATCTCTCCAGCCTCCAAAGCCTATTTTTTTAACATAGTAGGAACCTAAACTCTAGTATAGGACTATGTGGTGGTCTGAGGCTGATAGCCCAACCTCAAGGCTTGAAAGATCCTTACACTAAAGATAAATCAAAATGAACCTCCCTCCTACCCCAAACTACGGGAGCAATGAGAGCCTCAAATTGTTTCCCTGAGAAAAGGTAAAAGAAAAAGGAAAAGGAAAAGCAATCCCTGACATCAATAAACTGGCCTGTTCACACAGGTAAGCTCTGTTATTCTCTTGTTGGATATAACCCATTTTCTAGAATAATGACTTCACACAAGATTACATGGGGTGTGTAATAAAATGAGACAAAGCTAAGCCACTTAATTTGTCTAAGTGTTTACAAAATAAAAGTTACTATGTGGCACACCTTAATATCAAATACCCCCATACTGATGCAAAAATGTGAGCATCTTTTTTGCACTGTGGTGTGTGTGTGTGTGTGTGTGTGTGTGTGTGTGTGTGTGTGTGTGTACATGTGTACATGTATGTGCATCTGTGGAGGTCAAAGCACAACTTGCAAGAGTACATTATCTCCTTGCTTGTGTGGATTCTGAAGATCAAACTCCCATCATCAGGCTCAGTGGCAAGTGCCTTTCCCTGCTGAGCAATCTTGCCAGCCAGGCTTCAACTGCTTTACCAAGAATAGCTTTATCATTTTTCTAGTCTTCCCAGGTACAACATGACTTAAGATATATTGAGATAGAACTAATAAATACTTCCAAATTTTTGCCAGTGTTCAATCTAGAGCAACCTCTACTTCCTTAAATATGCCACCAAAGCACACAAAGACCAAATTCTGCATTGTGTTCTGACACTTATGGATCCATTCTGTGGTCCTCTGTGATATGTGTTATCTTTCTCTGCAGTGAGGACTAAAAAAGGCTTGGTGAACCCCGGGTGCATTCCTTGCATACATTTGATGAAGGGCACTGACATGAAAGTTATGGCAATGGGGTCCTGGCTTGCTATCAATAGGGTCCTAATTGCCTGCTTATGTCTAGGTAAATCCAGAAGAAGCATATTTACCACTCTAGCACATGAAGACAATAGAAAAGGCCATGGGAAGCTGCAATATGCTAGGCATTCTCTGCAAAACAGCAGGAAGAGTCACCCATGTTCCTGATATTTATCTATTTGTTTTTGCAACAGTGTCTCACATAGTCCAAGCACACCTTATATAGCGGAAGCTGTCCTTGAACTCTTGATCCTCCTGCCTCCACCTCCCAAGTGCTGGGATTATAGGTGTGCACCACCACCCCAAGCTTTAAAAATATTTTTATGCTCCTGATTTTTTTAGTGCATAGTAGCAGTAACACAATAAAAATAACCAATATTTGTGGGATGAGTTTGGGAGTATTAGTAAATTTCAAAGGTCAACATTAATCATAGTGAAAGTGTACAGTTGTCTGTATTTACAAGATGCACATTGGCAGAATCCTTTGTTTCTTTATAGTAATAGGTTGTCTGTTTCCCTATATACTTCCACTTATTGCAATTCCAAAGAAAATCACCAGAACTTCTATTATCATATCTGGGAGAACTTGACTTTGAAGGTCCTGCTTGGACTGAAATAGAAAGGGCAAAGTTCATATTTTATTCCCCAGTTGAATCCGGCAGAAGTAAGAAATACAGGTGTGCTAGAAACTTACCTCTCTGGAGCACCATCTGAAGGAGGAGGCACGGTCAATAGTGGGCAGTGGGAGAACAAGTCATACCAAAGCTTTTGTTCCACTTGGGTTATAATTCAGTGAAATCACAAAACATTTGGGGTGGAAGTGTGGGCAGGCAGCAATAACAAAACCAAGTTAGCATTTCCTCACCACTCACAGCTTCTATGTGACACAAAAGTGACCAAGAAGGGTACTTATCCTAGGGGGATAGATGTGATTCTTCATAGAGTTTATCAAAGGGACAACCTGACCCGCTGCATCCCACTGTCCCCAGTCACTGCTCCCTCCACTGTCATAAGGTAATATATACAAATGACCCTGTACAAGGACAGATAAGAAATTTAAAATATAGACTAGCGCTGAGGAACCTGTTATTTCTGAAGAGTACTTACATTATTAAATAGCAGTGAATTTACTGGATTGATTAAAATTAAGGTTTTTTTCCCTGCAACCCAATCTGGAGATTAAAATTAGATCAGTTATAAATAACTTTAGAATACTCACGTCAGACAATGTTGGTAAATTTGCATACATGTATAAACACATGCAAAAATAACTGTAGAAAGCAAATCAAAATATTAACAGTGTTTATCTTTGATGAAGTAAGAATATGGCTTTTCATTTTAATTAATGTATATTTTCAATATTTTGTATGTGCCCTCCAATGAACATACTGCCTTTATAATTAAAATGTTTAATTTTTAAAACATGAAACACCATGACATTTTTATTTATTTTATTTTTCAGTGAAGGAACAGAATATGAAATATATTTTCAGAAATGAAGTGTCCATTTCAATGAATGATTCAATATACTGTAAACGAAAACTATACACTGTAATCACAATTTACACAATTACACAGAACAATATTTGTAACTTTTGAAAATACTGTAACTCACACTTCAATGATAAACAGTAATTTCAATACAACTGAATTTTAATATTTATCACAGTCACATACAATACAGGAGCCTGTGCACAAGCTATTATCAATAATAAATGTGATTTTGCCTGAAATTCTCAACCATATGCTGGCCTCTTAGGCAGTCAAGCTTTAAATTCTACTGTATATTTACTGCAAAAAGAAGCAGGCACAATAAAATAAAGCCCATTGGTTAGAGCACTAAGAGAACAAGGGACAAAAGAGCAAAACACTGTTAGGTGGGTTACCAATATTTTCTTTGTAAACAAATAGCCTCAGTTAGCACTTCTAATAATATTCACAGCCACAGATTAATAGCTACATGGCACAAGGACTTCAGGAGAATTATACTACATACTATATTAATGTCTGTAATTATTTACCACAGTCTACATGTTTTGAAAATATCATACCACTGCAATGCAAGGTCAGATTAATTAGTATTTGAATTTTTAAACTGGCATGACAGGAACAATACAGAACACAAGACTATAATTAACTGCTTATGTTTTCAGTAACTGCGTGTAGGGCAGTTAATTTCAGAAGCATTTACTCTGCTTTAGCGATCAATGTCTTCCACTAATGCCTCAAGATTTTTGCAACAGGCTTTAACCTCCTCAATTGCAGCCATCCAATCATCATAAATAATTTTGTCATAAATTTCATCATTAACTTCCCTAACTACACCTTCCTGCTGAGATTCAAGTGCATCACCTGAGAAAAATAGCACTGATCTTGGAATTATGTAAGTACGTAAATTATGACCAAGCAAAAAATCATCATTTTCATCCCCTCCATTTAAGTTGATCCCATGAGGAGAGAAGAAATTGAAGAAAGAGTCCTTGGGAAAATCTTCAGTCACGGTTCGGACTGTTCCCCAGACGCGATGTCTCTGTTTCTTCTTGATGGTCCTCAAAGTGACATTCTTCCCTTCATTCCAATCGATGTCGCAGCCGGTGGCATACTCAATGGCAGTTCCCCTATAGGGGTGGGGATCATAGCATGCAAGCTTTGACTTAAGCACATAAGTCTTTGTCAACAGCTCGTTTTTGAAATATTCATTGGGTTTGAAGTGAAATTCGAGTGTGAAGCTGAGAGGCTCACCAGGATCCGAAAGCTTCACTTTAATATCTGTCAGCAGCTTCAGAATAGGCTCGTCATACTTCTTAATCAAAGGAGTGAGTGCTTCAACGTTTTTTAAAACAGTCAGCCAAAAGTCCGGAATTCCCTTAGGATCCTCTTCGTTATTCTCTTCTCCTCCGGTGGCCCCGGTGCTGTTATCTTCCTCTTCCTCCTCCTCCTCGTCGTCATCATCATAATCATAATAACAGTCCTCATAACCATCATCTTCATCCACATATTCATGCACCATGCCCTCTTCGTTGCCGTTGGTCTCTTCCTCCTCTTCCATCTCCTCCTCAAAATAGTCCTCACAGTCTGATTTATATTCACATTCCTCTTCTGTGGGTTCATAGACTGCATTGATGATCTGACGTCTTTTTTCCAGTAAGGGCTGATACATTTCAGCAAACTTCCTTTCAATATCATGAAATTCCCTCAGGAATTTGGATTCCAAATGCGCAGCTCTTGTTTGAAGCTTTTTAAGAGCTAACACGCGGTACTTAACTTTGACCGGGAGACTTTCAACAAAATCGGTATCTAAAAGATAACCGATAAGTCCTTTTGGACGATCTGCATCTGGGTCCTCATCAGTATCCCCGCATTTCCCTGCATCTTCCCCGGACCCTGCAGCAGCTTCTTCACCTTTTCCCTCTTCCCCAGCTCCAACAGCCGCGGATGCTGCACCACCTTCCCCGCCATCTCCAGGCTCAGTGGAGGCACCTTCACTGCGGTCCTGACATTCCCCCGGCCCCTCCGCCATTACCTGGCTACCAAGCTCTTCTTGGTTGGATTCAGACAGTTCTTTATAATCGGCTGACTCGGCCATTGTTTTCAAAAGATCAGCTGCACTTATGGTGGCTAAGCCCGCAGATCAGGCGACCTGACCTTTGCAGGAAGACTCACCAATTATAGCAGATGCGCGGTGGCCGAGCAGAGATGGACCAAACGGTGGTGGCCGGACTGCTGCAGTGATAGCAAGCAGCGAGCGGGGGATAAAAGGCGGTGCTGAAGCTGGAATAGCAGGATTGAACCACGGTGGTCTGGCTGGAGACGCAGGGTCGCTTATGGCTGCTGCGACGGGTCCTGAAGAAGCAGACTAGAGACTGCAGAGAGCCGCAGTGGGCAGGCTCCAGCCACGCAGGGGCGGAGGCAGGGGAGCGAGCGGGGGCGGAGACGGACCCGGACCTGGTGCCGCAGTATGATTGCGCAGTTGTCTAGGCTTTTTTTTTCAAGTGTATGCAGCTTGCTGCGTCACCCCTTCCCACCCATGACTCTTCTCTAATCTCATTTGCCAGGCTGTAGTGATTGACAAATCCTGAGCCAGTAAATTAGTAGATGAATCGAGTTTTCAACTCCACCTGCCTTCCCAGGTTCTCTAATATGGCGATTAGTCCACCTATGACTCATCTTTAATCCCATACCCTGTGGAATTTTGTAGAAATACAGTATCGTTCATTCAGTTTTCAACTGATATTATATTTGCATTTTCATAATTTTAAAAGAGCTATAAGGAAATAGTGACTACAGCATCAGGGAATGAAAAATAGGCAAGGCAGACTCATCTTTAATCTGTCCCTTTGGTTATAGCCTGAGGCTCTGGAGAAGAGACGGTGGTGGAGAAGGTTTTGATTTTTAAAAATACCAAAAATGAGCATGAATGGCTTTTGAATGATGTAACTGACAGTGGTTTAAATATTCTGGATCCTGGTTTTCTGTATTTTTCACAGCATGTAAGATTTTAAATTGGAAATTTTTCATAACATTTCCTGATGAAGAAGAAATAACAGATGAGTAAAGGTGAAATTTGGCTCTGTCTGTCTGTCTGTCTCTCTGTCTCTCTCTCTCTGTCTCTCTCTCTCTCTCTCTCTCTCTCTCTCTCTCTCTCTCTCTCTCT